>JAQNDB010001578.1:0-47708 GCA_029204045.2 Tillandsia leiboldiana
AAGGGATTGGAAGTGAATCACCATAGTGAGAATGTAGACGAGAAACAAACTGTATAGAAGTATGATTGGAAGTCTACTTTACCTCACGGCTAGTCGCCCGGATATATCTTTTGGTGTTGGGATTTGCGCGAGATATCAATCAGCACCAAAGGAGGTTCACCTGAAAGCGGTGAAAGGATCATCCGTATATCAAAGGATCAATTAATTTCGGATTTGGTATCCTATGGGAACAAGTTTGGATATGTTGGATACTCAGATGCCGATTGGGCAGGATCAGTGGATGATCGGAAAAGCACGAGTGGTGCATGCTTCTATCTTGGCCATTGCCTTGTTGCATGGCACAGTAAAAAGCAGAACTGCATAGCACTCTCGACTGCCGAAGCGGAATACATTTCAGCTGGAAGTTGCTCAACTCAACTCATTTGGATGAAAAGCGTATTGAGCGACTTCCGCATTTCAGCATCTTCGGTAACAATACTTTGTGACAACACTAGTGCAATTAACATTTCTAAAAACCCTGTGTTGCACTCTAGAACAAAACAATTGAACTTAGATATCATTTTCTTAGAGAGCTAGTTGAATCAAATACTCTTCAACTTTCATATATTTCAACTGAGGATCAATTAGCTGACATTCTAACAAAACCTTTGGATCAAAAACGTTTTATTCATTTACGAAAAGCAATTGGGATGCTTTCCTTGAAATAACTTCTTTTTGAAATCTTTGCTTAGGATAGGTTTTGTATTTGTTTTTGTTTTGTTCATTATCTATGTTTGTACATAGGACATTAATTGAGCATAGATCATAATTGACTTTAATTGCATCTTTTCGCACATTTAGAAATTTATTATGCTTTTGCCATCATAATATTTCACTGTTGCAATGATCATTTATGTTAATTAAATCATCTTCTAAAGTGATCAAAGTCAATTTCTCTCTCTCTATGATCTCTTGGTATAGTCATTATCTTATTTGACTGCTTAGTCGAGTATGAAATCGAGATCAATATTTGGTTGAATACTTTATATCTTAAATAATTGATAGCCAATTGAGGGGGAGTCAAAGAAAAGGTAAAATGCTCAAAAGATGTGGAAAGAGTTACATCCAATGAGGAGTGTGAAAACTACCACCACATGAGGAAAGAGCTACCACCTCGGTCGTCCGAGTATTGTGTGCAGCTACCACATGTATACCAAGCATGGTTGTTCAAATTTTTGATTAAGTAAAATGCATGTTGAAATACTTGACTCTGTCAAATTTCAAGGTTGGTATAAGGTGGGTTTTTAAAGAAAGATGCTCAAAGAGCCACTCTCTTCAACAGATTGTCTAGATACATTATCTATTATATTTGGGATTTCAAACATCTATTGATCTTTGTATTTCATTTTCTTTACTGAATTGATGATTTGATAAAGGCATTACTCATAAGATCAAGTTAGATGTAATTGAAGGTGTTCAACTTTAAGGATTTTTTTTGTAAATTTTCGTTTCATTTTTGGATATTATTGATAGATTTGGCATAATCTAATTCTTGTTGTATGAAACGATGATTTTTGTTTAAAGTTGATACACATTTGTGCTTACAATCTTTTTCTGGTTTTTCTTGAATTTCTCTGAAATTTTCTAAAGAAAAGTTGGGGCCGATCCGGATCGGGCTAGATGATCCGGATCCCGAACGCAGGAATTCTTCTGCGGGCTGACGATCCGGATTGTATCTGCCGATCCGGATCCCGAACGCAGTTTCTCACTGCGGGTAGCCGATCCGGATCGCAGTTATGAACTGATCCGGATCGCGGCTAGGTTTTATAAAGAACGAAAGGGTTTTGATTTCTTTACTCCAATCTTTTGTTCCAAAGTTTCCAGAGCCTCTCTCTCTAGATTTCATCCTTCCTGGAAGCTTTCAAACTCAAGTTCTTCAACTCCAAGTAAGTTTTATTGATCAAAATCTCGGTTTTTCACCGTTTTTCTCTTTTCTCCTCAAACGTGATGAATTTCTTGGATCAACTTTGTTTGTGGATGGTTTTTGATCAAATTTCTTTTGAAATAAGAACTCTGGGTAGATTAGTTTTGATTATATGCTAGGTATTCTCCTGATTAACGGATTTTTAGGCTTCGATTTCTAAAATTTCGGTTTTAGGGCATATAATAAGGATTTTCGAAAATCATGCAATTGATCTATTTTTAAAAGTCCTTTTGCAAAACTAATTTGATTCTTAGTTCTCTACATGATTATGATTGTTTGGGTACAATTTTTCAATCTTTGAAAATTAACAATTTTTCATGTGTTCTTGAGTTGGTTTTCACAGGACAATTTCTCTAAACTTAAAGCACTAGATCAATGGCACTTTTTGTTAATCCTTCTCCTGGTCTCAATGGTACACACTCGCCAACAAATAAACTGAAGAGAGCCAAGAACTCCAACAAAAAGGTGAATTTGTCGAGGTCAGTGACACAGAGGTAGATTGTCATGAGGTTGACTGGGCGGCATTGACGGATGATGATGACTCAATGTATGAACAAGAACCGTCTGATGATTCAAGGAGAAAGGCGTCTGTTAAATCAAAAGAAAAGGCAACTAGGAACCAGGAAAAGCATCAATGGCAGCACCAACCATCTCCATGAAAAGAAAGAGAATAACTAGACGCTGTGGGCTACGACAGGACATTAATGTTGACACGCCGATAGCTCCTGACTCCCCACATCGCTTGGAAGAAGTATTCGTTAACACTGATCGTCTTCGAGCCTTTGCACATCGCGAATGCATTGGTGAAAGGCATGTTAACATTGAGGCTCTGCAAGGTCACTCCCCTGAGTTTGGTCTTTGATTGAACAAGCAACCTTATTCAAGTATGTCGTTTCCAGAAAACTCTTGGCTACTGTTTGCATCATGTGAGGACCTTCTATACTAATGCACGCATCTTCGAGAGTTGAGAACGGTCCTATGAGTTCTACACGAATATCCAAGGCACAAGGTTTAAGATTACCACAATTGATTGGCGAGGTTTTGGGAATGGAAGCCAGCAAGAAAGGAGTTCACTACTTGAGGGGGTAAATTTGACAAACACATTATGGCGAAAAGTTATAGAGGGAATTTGTCTCGAGGGAACACAATCAACCGAAAAATCTGTTCGATCTAAAGAACTTCGTCTTGAATATCGCTTCTAAACTTCATCACATGTTACAATATACTTCCAAATATGCAGACAAAGGTTGTGAGATGGGACCGGTTGTTGTTTTTGTATCTCTAGGACATCCATCAGAGGCAACGGCATTGAATATCAACATTCCGTACATTATCTGGAATAGAATGGCGCGATATGTTGAGCATCCTCATCCACTGAGAGAATTCATTTCCCTTGATTATAATGAGGATTTTAAAGAAATTTCAGGTTGACATTACTTCAACAACTTATCATCAATGTCTGAGCATGATAGATGAGTCTACCATTGTCAAATCCCTCCATAAGTTGCCGCATGTCACTCCAGTTCCTGCATCTGGAACGAAGCACAGTACAAGCACTGCCGCATCACCATCTCGACAAGCACCCGGCACAGATGATGAAGCATCAATAACATCGATTATCAAGGAACAACAGCGGACTATCTGTTAAGCAAGAACAAGTTTTGAAGGAAACAACAAAGAATTACCAATGAGCTTGAGATTACCACGGCAGCTCACATTACCATAACGAAGAAGATCAATTCAATGGACAAGCGGATGCGAAAGATACTCTCTAAGATGGGTTGCACAAGCTTTGAAGACTCAGATTCTGACAACTGATACTTTTGACTCATTTTTTTTCCTTTTGTGCAGGATTACGATTTTAGGATTTAGTTTTATACTTACTTTAGCTTAGTTCTCAGGTTTTACGTTTTATTGGAACTTTTCACTCTCCTAACATTTCGTGTCTTAACTACATTTTGGCTTTGTTTTGTGACAAAAAGGGGGAGAGAGTTTAGAACAATGATTTTGAACAATGAACAATGATTGTGAAAATCTTGATGATGAAGATTTTGTATACATCAAGGTAAGTATCCTCTTCAAACTTCAACTTTGGTTTTTCATCTTGTGATTGTTTGCATGTCTCGACTAACTTTCGACTAACTATTTGGGCATGTAATATAACTAACAAGTTGATGGTGGACTAACATTGTGTGACATTTGGTTTTTAGTTGCATAGAAGATATGTTGGTTTTTGACTATGATTCTCTTACATATCTGAATTCTCAAATGTCATGATGATTAGATAAACTCTATCTCTGTACTAGGTTTTGTATGCTAAATATTCTTGAGGTATCTAACGATCTCTTTTTGTCAAGAATGATTTTTTTGTGCAGAGAGTACAGATGTCTAAGTCTAGAGTCTGTTTTAGGAGTTTATCTCATGTTTTAAATTTTTGGATCTCCATTGTAAATTTTTGTTGTATGGTGATAGCAACAAAAATATCTTTTGAATTTTCTTTAGTGGATCTGTGTTTTGTCACGAAACCGCCAAAGGGGGAGATTGTTACGGAATTTGAGTTGGCGTAGTTCGTGAAAGTCTCAAGTCTTGAAGATTGAAGGTGAAGAAAGTTGGATCATTTAACTCAATCTCAAGAAAGAAGAATTCAAAAGGACAGGTATGTTTAACTAAAGATTTTGTGTGATCCGAATACTTCTTGTAGTGTAGAAAACACTTGGAAGAATCTTTCATTGCATAAAAATCAAAAACTGGACTTGGGACATGTTCGGATCCGGATCAGGTTGTTCGATCCGGATCCCGAAGGTGGTTCGTTCATACACCAGTTCATCCGGATCGTAGCCTCTTGATCCGGATCCCGCAACACTCAGTTTACCATCTTCCTTGAACGATCCGGATCAGGCTTCGCAATCCGGATCTCGAACGTTGATGTTTGGTGAACTGTATGAACGATCCGGATCAAGCACTTCGATCCGGATCCCGAACCTTCGTTTTTCTGGAACTGGCTGACCTCGTTACGACGATCCGGATCACAGCTAGTCCGATCCGGATCGCCGTCCGTAAAATTTCCAGAAATGTTAGGTTTTTGATTCTTATCTCCTTCCTAGGGTTTCTAACCTATATAAATAGACCCTATGATTCTTTTCTAGGGTGTAATCCACATAGTCCAATAGCCGTCATTTTCATATATCATCTTTTACGGCTATAGTCCACATATAGAGAAGAAAGGAAATCATTAGAGAACACTCTATGTTTCTTCATCTATATTGATTAGTTTGATTCTAGGTTTTCATACTCACATCTTTAGTTGAATCAAACTAAGAATACTAGATGGTATTTCCGATCTATCTTTGATCTAAGTATTCGCGGATCAATCACCACCCAAAACAACGATTTACCCCCAAAAATCGGCGCGGGATTCGCGTGTCCTTGTGGATTCAAGGTTCAACCGCTCTCGTGGATTCGGAGCGAGGCACGTTCGTGGATTCGAAGGGTGCTATTGGGGAAGACCGTGGATTCGGTCGGACGTCGTGGATTCGACGTTGGACGCCGTGGATTCGGCGTTGGGCGCAGATCGTGGATCGAGAAGCGTCGCGGAGCGAGCGGAGAAGATCCTCTAGGAGCGTATGGAAAAGGTTGAGTCGTAAGTGTGTACGGTAAATCACCTTGTACGTGTTTTAATTCTAGTGGATTTCTGCCGTGTTATCCGGTCCCGTGGTTTTTTACTCCGGTGATGGAGTTTTTCACGTAAAATCTTGCGTATTATTTTTATTTCCGCATTGGGTTTTTATCGCAACGATTTTTGAGTGTTTATGCGTTTACACCTATTCACCCCCCTCTAGGTGTTTTTTCCCCTATTTAGATCCGTATTACATATAACCCAACACAGCGAAAGTCTAAGACATGTCATCCATTCCATAGCATTATGTTGTCTGCAACCAACATAATCGATTAGGAGAATAAACATGCCAAACTCTCATCCCGTCTCTTGGGAGAGGTAAAAACTCAATCAGGACTCTCGCTAAAAGTCACGACTCTCACATAGTCATCCTAATGTCCAACCGCAAGCCTAGGGTTTCTAAGTCCATCACGACCTACAACCTAGGCTCTGATACCACTCTAATCTGTCACGCCCCGGGGTCGAAACTGCGACCCGGGCTCGCTAACAGATCCGCCATCTGTACGGAAACTGCCGTACAGACGAAGCGTCTAACCTGCAGAAAGAATCAACTACAGAGATACAGATATCAGAGCTGAAAGTAAACTAGTAAGAACTGAAAACCAAACCCTGTACAACTGAAAATAATACAATATCCATCTCCCAAATACGATCGTACACAAAGTCCTCTGATACAAAACTCAAAAGGGAGATATCTCCAATAAAGTACATCAGTGTACAAGCTCTCACTACAAAAATATCCTCACTACAACAGTCTCTCAAACTGTAAAATAAAGTACAACTCTATACCTCACAACAAGGGTCTCTCAACAGAGGAAAAAGAAGTAAACTAATCTACTGAAGCTCTCCTCTGAAGGGGTACCGCTACACTCCAACGACGGGTAGGGAACTAGCTCGCGACTCCCTCGCCTCGGTCAGAAGGATCAGCAACAGGAGCAACAGGAACAGGAGAAGAAGTTCCTGGGGAAAAAGACACCACGACGGGTGTGAGAACTACTTCCCACAGTAGTTCTCAGTGGGTGCCGTCAACAAGCCCAACGGTCTGCCCACCAAGTCTACTAGAGGCAAAAGATAACAATGCAATGAAATCTGAACAAGAAAAGCTGGAGCTACTCTACAGCTACCACGCCTCTATCTAGATACTCCAAAAAGTGGAACAGATGAAAGTAAAAGAGACCACTCGCACCCAAGGTGCCCAATAGACCCAATCGAACTGACTGCCTCATAGGGTCCAGTCAAGCCTGCGCCTGTCGACTAGGAACGCGCCTGCCCACTACCACACATCCCCATGAGGACGGGATTTACGTGGGGCGTCCTGCCCGACTAACTCACCCCTCGCGCAAAACTGCCTCAACAGGCCCATCGTATCCACAGCGGCATCTCAGGGACGCGACTCTAACTGAGGAAAACGGCGCGGCAAAGAGTATCACAAATTGGCATAAGCAGGCTATAGTCAAAAACCACGCTCACTCCCAGAACGGTAGGGCTCAAGATCCCCAAATACCTCGCACAACAGTCGGAGCACTCTCGACGACTCAGCTGCTCGGCTAACTCGAACACGAGACACTAGCCTCCCCCAACAGCTCGCAGCACAAAGCACACTGGCTGGAGATACTCCACAGCCAGGAACGACCCACAACTCAGGGTAACAAAACAGGTCGGACAACACTCAACGACCTGGGACCACCGTCAACCCCAACGGTTCCCAACAACACTGACCGGAAGATACTCGACGGCCCGGGACTGCCGTTTGAGCAACGGCTCCCTCCACGACGGCACAACAGGGAAACAAGACCTCCCGGGACTACCGTTTACCCAAACGGCTCCCGGCACAGATAAGCAACCCAATACAACTACCAGACTCCACTCTGCTCCCAGGCAAGAGTGTAAAAGCATCCCACACTAAAAGCAAGTCCCGACCTCTCGGCCCACTACCCGGGCGAGAAAACACTATGTCCAGGGATGAAGGAACTGTGTGGATGTCTAAGCATAAATAACCCTAGCCCAAGTGAGGGTTTTCTACTAGTCTGGTTACACATACAACATATGACGGGGGTGCTAGGTCAAGTTCCAAGATAACTATATTAACAAATAATAAAAGGAATAACAATTCCTACAATCTAGCATACTACACAATGAAATAAACTATCATGCATAGTCCTACATCAGTAGAAATACTGTACAGTCCATAAAACTTGGAGATAAGGCCACCCACCTCGATTTGCCACCAATTGCTCGTAGACACTTGCAATTGGCCTCCACGCGATCCGCACGCAACACGATGTCTGCTGCCGGAGTCCGCATGCAAAACGGTGCACGGTGCCAGGATCCGCATGCAAAACGGAGTCCGCACGCAAAATGATGCACGGTGCCGGAGTCCGCACGCAAAACGGTGCACGGTGCCAGAATTCGCACGCAAAACGGAGTCCGCACACAAAACGGTGCACAGTGCCGGAGTCCGCACGCAAAACGGTGCACGGTGCCGGAGTCCGCACGCAAAACGGGGTCCGCACGCAAAACGGTGCATAGTGCCGGAGTCCGCACGCAAAACAGTGCACGGTGCCGAAGTCCGCACGCAAAACGGAGTCCGCACGCAAAACGGTGCACAGTGCCGGAGTCCGCACGCAAAACGGTGCACGGTGCCGGAGTCCGCACGCAAAACGGTGTCTGCACGCAAAACGGTGCACAGTGCCGGAGTCCGCATGCAAAACGGTGCACGGTGCCGGAGTCCGCACGCAAAACGGTGCACCCCGCCGGGGTCCGCACGCAAAACGGAGCAGTAAAAACACAGATAAAAGCAAGAGGGTTAATTACAGTCCAAAAGAACGCTCCAAAAACTGTACAAAAATACAGAAAAACCAACACACGGGACCCACCCGTTTGCGCCGCCGTCGCCGAAACGCTCCGCCGGGCGACCTCGCACGCAAAACTAGGTCCGCGACGCGCCGCCGCACCTCACGCAACGTCCTCCCTCACTCCCTCTCGCTCTCGGGTGCAGAAGAAAGAAAGAAAGGGAGAAAAATGGTGCTCGGGGGAGAAAGAAGAAGAAGAAAAGGAGGAGGAGAAAGGGATGGTCCACGGTGCACCGGTCCACGGTGCACCGGCCAATCGGGAGCCACCCCAGCCGGCTCACAAGGCCGGGGCGCGTGCACCGGGTCCACGGACGCGCCCCGGGTGCCACGCGGCACGCGGTAACGCGTCCGCCACACGGGCGCATTACACCGCGCCCGCGTCAGGCGCGGGACACGCGCCCGTTACACGGGCGCGCGTGCCCCCGCGCCCGCGCGGGCGCCTACGGGGGCCCGCCACGTGGCGGCCCCCGCGCGTCCCGCGCAGAAGGCGCCTGCGCCTGTCCCATCCCCACGCCGCCTCGATCCGCGCGCCTTGACCTGCGCTTTGAGTCCGCCTCGGGATCCGTGCCGTGCACACCTCGATAAACGTGCTGGTTTGCCTCGAAAAACGGCACTTCATCCGGGCTCCAAATCCAACAAATAAATAGTCCATTCTTAGCGATTTCGCGCGCTGAATCCAAAAACGATGTCCATTTCTCCAAATTCTCACCCGAAAATTGCCGAATGCCCACTCGATCCGATTTTCGCGTCGGGTCCATTTTTAAAGTCCGATTTGCCCAATTCCAACTCTAAAAATTCCCGAAGGCGACCGGAGAGGTAAACTTTTATCCGGACTTCACCCGGAGTCTAATTTTGACATCAGAAATGCGCGAAATCACTTCAAAACACCCGACGGGTCCTCCAACTTCCCACGGGGTCTCAATTTAAGCTCGAAGTCCACCACTTGTGTCCAAATTGCGCGCAACCTACGCAGGCCTCCAGTGATGCAAGCAAATCCCAACTTGCATCGCAAATCCATTTCTGGGCCCCCAACACGCGCACCAACACCCCCAACGGCGACCGAAAGCTGCCCAACAACCAGCAACCCTACGCGGGGAATTCCGGGACCTCACAGAGAGTGAGGGAGGAGGTTGTGGGAGATGGCGTTTCGCGTCGCGGGCCTCGTGGAGCGCGCGAGGCTTCCGATGGGGGCGTTGCGGCGGCGGCGGCGCAGTCGGGTAGGTCCCGTGTGTTGGTTTTACTGTATTTTTGTATAGTTTTGGGGCGATCTTTTAGACTGTAACTGACCCTCTTGCTCCTTTCTGTGTTGGGCACCGTGCACCGTTTTGCATGTGGATCCTGGCACCATGCACCGTTTTGCGTGCGGACTCCGGCACCGTGCACCGTTTTGCGTGCGGACTCCGTTTTGCGTGTGGATCCGGGCACCGTGCACCGTTTTGCGTGCGGACTTCGGCACCGTGCCCCGTTTTGCGTGCGGACTCCGTGGAGGCCAATTGCAAGTGGCTACGAGCAATTGGTGGCAAATCGAGGTGGGTGGCCTTATCTCCAAGTTTTATGGACTGTACAGTATTTCTACTGATGTAGGACTATGCATGATAGTTTATTTCATTGTGTAGTATGCTAGATTGTAGGAATTGTTATTCCTTTTATTATCTGTTAATATAGTTATCTTGCATCTTGACCTAGCACCCCCGTCATATGTTGTATGTGTAACCAGACTAGTAGAAAACCCTCACTTGGGCTAGGGTTATTTATGCTTAGACATCCACACTGTTCCTTCATCCCTGGACATAGTGTTTTCTCGCCCGGGTAGTGGGCCGAGAGGTCGGGACTTGCTTTTATTGTGGGATGCTTTTACACTCTTGCCTGGGAGCAGAGTGGAGTCTGGTAGTTGTACTGGGTTGCTTATCTGTGCCGGGAGCCGTTTGGGTAAACGGTAGTCCCGGGAGGTCTTGTTTCCCTGTTGTGCCGTCGTGGAGGGAGCCGTTGCGCAGACGGCAGTCCCGGGCCGTCGAGTATCTTCCGGTCCGTCTTGTTGGGAACCGTTGGGGTTGACGGTGGTCCGAGGTCGTTGAGTGTTGTCCGACCTGTTTTGTTACCCTGAGTTGTGGGTCGTTCCTGGCTGTGGAGTATCTCCAGCCAGTGAGCCTTGTGCTGCGAGCCGTTGGAGAGGCTAGTGCCTCGTGTTTCGAGTTAGCCGAGCGGCTGAGTCGTCGAGAGTGCTCCGACTGTTGTGCGAGGTATTTGGGGATCTTGAGCCCTACCGTTCTGAGAGTGAGCGTGGATTTTGACTAGCCTGCGTATGCCAATGTTTGATACTCTATGCCGCGCCGTTCTACTCAGTTGGAGTCGCGTCCTGAGATGCCGCTGTGGATACGATGGTTGGCCTATTGAGGCAGTTTTCCGCTGTTGAGGCAACGATGGGCCTGTTGAGGCAGTTTTGCGCGAGGGATGAGTTAGTAGGACAGGACGCCCCACGTAAATCCCGTCCTCATGTGGATGTGTGGTAGTGGGCAGGAGCGTTCCTAGTCGACGGGCGCAAGCTTGACTGGACCTTTGAGGTAGTCAGTTCGTTTGGGTCGATTAAGCACCTTGGGTGCGAGTGGTCTCATTTACTTTCATCTGTTCCACTTTTGAGTGTCTAGATAGAGGCATGGTAGCTGTAGAGTAGATTCCAGCTTTTCTTTCAGATTTCTTTGCCTGTTTTCTTTTGCCTCTAGTAGACTTGGTGGGCAGACCGTTGGGCTTGTTGACGGTACCCACTGAGAACTACTGTGGGAAGTAGTTCTCACACCCGTCGTGGTGTCTTTTCCCCAGGGACTTCTTCTTCTGTTCCTGTGCTCCTGTTGCTGATCCTTCGGACCGAGGCGAGGGAGTCGCGAGCTAGTTCCCTACCCGTCGTTGGAGTGTAGCGGTACCCCCCTTCAGAGGAGAGCTTCGGTTGATAGTTTACTTCTTCTTCCTCTGTTGAGAGACCTTTGTAGAGAGGTATAGAGTTGTACTTTATTTTACAGTTTGAGAGACTGATGTAGTGAGGATATTTTCTTGTATCGAGGGCTTGTACACTGATGTACTTATTGGAGATATCTCCCTTTTGAGTTCTGTATCAGAGGATTTTGTATATGATAGTATTTGGGGAGATGGATATTGTATTATTTTCAGTTGTACAGTGTTTGGACTTCAGTTTTTAGTAGTCTACTTTCAGCTCTGATATCTGTATACTGTAGTTGTTTCTTTTGCAGGTTAGACGCTTCGTCTGTACGGCAGTTTCCGTACAGATGGCGGATCTGTTAGTGAGCTCGGGTCGCAGTTTCGACCCCGGGGCGTGACACACGGTCTGTCCACTAAGTCTACTAGAGGCATAAGATAACAGAAAAAGACTGTGATAATGAAAACTAAGCTGGAAAAGTATCTACAGCTATCATGCCTCTATCTACTATGCTCAAAAGGGAAAAACACAGATGATGGTATGCCTCCACTCGCTACTGCTAATATGTCTCAAATACCATGCTCAATGGAAACTCTACTAAGACACATGCTATGCAACCACTCACTCAGAGTAACCCAAATCTCGGTGACTGCCACATCGGGTCCAGTCAAGCCTGCGCCCCCTAGTGTATCAACCAGGGTGTCCCATCGGACTATCTCAGTATCACGCAAAGCGACCTCTAGTGTATCAACTAGGCGCATCATCATCATCGCATCCGGAGCGTAACTCGTGGGGAGCGACCCCACCGAGCTCAAGCGTGTCTCATCTGGCAAAAGTGGCACATGCAGGCTATGATCCACGATCAAACAGATCGGAAACTCGAACACCCAAATAACCATCACTCAGTCAGAGAACCCTCCACGACTCAATCTCAGAAAGCTAACCCACTAAAAGAAAGTACACAACCACTGGGACCGCCGTCAGCCCAAACTGCTCCCAAAACGGCACCCCACTTATAGACGAGAAGAACCGTCTGACGCAGCAAGGGTCCGAGAATCTCGTTAGGCCGGTGCCTAGAACCCCAATCAAACAAGAACAGACTCTAGACTTAGCCTATCGAAGTTCTTGATCGCTTACCGTTTGGGGATTCGGCTCCCTCGGTTAAAGTGGGAAACCAACACAACATGCTAAACTCACGGGCTGGAGATGCTCTACAACCAAATAGCGGATGGTCCGAAAACCCCGGGAGACTAATACCTACGACCCCAATCAAACAAGAACAGGCTATAGGCGTAGCCTCCCGTTGCTTTCGACCCCAGAAGGAAATCAGCCCTTAGAACCCAGATCACTCACCCCTGTCGGGTGAGGAACAATTTAGGAGAAAAGATGACCTTTATTATAAAATACCATCTTGAATTGAGAAAACCAACTTTTATAGATTTTAGTTCTGGAGAAAATCAGTTAAAAACAAGTTTATTTTTCGGACTCCAAAGGGTTAATGCCCCCGCCCAATCAAGCAAGAACAGGCTTCGGCGACCCCTAGAAATTTGGAAGGAAAAATACTGGTTTACTAAAATCATGAGTGTCCAAAAACATTATGGGTTCAAGGTCCTGATAACACATGCTCACCATGATCACAACTTCGTGGTGACAACCAAACAGAGAAATACCCAAAGATCCGGGACCACCGTTTACCCAAAACGGTTCCTAAACACTAACACTGGCCTAACACAGCTACCAGACCCTACTCAGCCCCCAGGCCCGAGTGCAACATACATCCCACAATGTCCTAACCACTCGGCCCACTGCCCGGGCAAGGAACTCTATGTCCAGAAAGAAATGCAATGTGTGAGATATCTAAAGCATAAAAGAACCTAGCCCCGATTAAGGTTCTCTACAGGTCTGGTTAAACACATGCAACATATGACAGGGGTGCTAGTCAAGGTTCCAATAATACACTATTTCTAGCATGCTGAAACCTATCATAATAGAATTAGAGAGAAGTCCGCAGACTTGGAGAAACATCCAACCCACCTAGAACGCTTTCCGTAGGCAAACGCTGAAGTCGGTGAAGTGCCGGATCCTCAAACTGACAAAACCTAGAAAATCGTGCCACACGCGCGCGCACTGCCGTGTGTAGGTTTTTGGATCCCCAAAGATCTAAATAGGTACTATCAAACAACTAGAGGGGGGGTGAATAGGTGTAATACTTATAAAACCAAATCTCAGTGCAAAATAAAAACCAATGCGGAAATAAAAAATAGCACACCGAGATATACGTGGAAACTCCAATCCAGGAGAAAAACCACGGGACCAACACGCAATAACAATCCACTAAGAATAGAAGAATAACAAGGTGATTACCGACTCCACGGACTCAACCCTTCCTTCAACTTCTTCGGACCTTGCGCTCACCGATTGGACGACCACTGCACACGTTCGAATCCACGAACGCCACTCGAATCCACGAGCACACGTTTCGAATCCACGAAACGCCTTCAACACATTGAATCCACGATGCCACGTCGAATCCACGACGCAAACTCAGCCGATACAGAATATAGGCTTCGATGGTGATCCTTTGCTTAGATTATCATTGAGGAACCGTAGAAGGAATCTCTAAGCAAAGACTAGATCAATTCGACAAAAGATAGATCTTGGAAGAACCGTCGAATTGACCTAAAAGAGGCGAAAGAGAAGAACGATAAAAACCAGCCTCTAGGGTTGCTCTTGAGTGTTTCTGAATTGATCGGTAAGTATCGAGAAACCCTAAGTATCTATTTATAACCCTTGGAAAAAGATAAAAGTCAGTTTAGGAATCTAATCCCGAGAAGGCATTGTGTAGAACACCGGGATTTGGATGACGCACCGACCTTGCAGGATGGTGTGGTGCGGAGGATTTTGCCTTGGATGTGTCCCACTTGTGTTTCAGAGGAGTTCGGGTTGATTTGGATCCCCGCGGAGGCCTCTGCTTGTTTCGGGCTTTGTACGCGTTAGGTGACTGCTACGGGAAGCTCCGACACCGCTTTTGGTTGCAGAAAAATTGGGAAACACTTGGAGCAGGTGTACTTCTGATTTACAGCGAGGTTCGGGAGGTTCTGGACTGACGCGCAGGACCCGGAGGCAAAAAGTGAGTCAGAACTGGCATTTTTGGAGCCGGTATTGGATTTGAGTACCCCGACTCAACGGTCGAGCTTTTTGAGGAGAAAAAGCTGTGGACACGCGTACTTTTGATTTACAGCGAGGTTCGGGAGGTTCCGGACTGACGCGGAGGACCCGGAGGCAAAAAGTGAGTCGGAACTGGCATTTTTGGAGCCGGTATTTGATTTGAGCACCCCGACTCAACGGTTGAGCTTTTTGAAGAGAAAAAGCTGTGAGCGCGTGTATTTTGGATTTACAGCGGAGCTCGGGAGGTTCCGGGCGGCGGCGGAGGGCCCGAGGGCAAAAAGTGAGTTGGAGTTGGGTTTTTGGAATTAAATTAATTAAGTTAATTAATTTATATAAAGCTTTTCTTTATAAAAACCCCACCCCCCTCCACCTCTGCAGCAGAAGGAAAAGAGAAAGAAAGAAAGAAAAGGAAAGTGAAGAAGATGGAGAAGAAGAAGAAGAGGGCTTTGGAGGAAGCTTTTCTTGGGCGTTTTCTTCTCCGAGCGTGGACGAGGGCCGATGGAGGATCGGCGTGCCGCGAGGAGGTTGGTTTATTTTAATTTATTTCATCCTTTTCACTCTTTTCTTCTCCCCGGTGGCCGGAGCCGTGCGGCTAGGTGTCCGGCGCGTGGCCGGGAGGGGCGCGCTTGGGCGCCGCGCGCAGCTGCGCCCTGCTGCCAAAGTGGGACAGCAGGGCGCCGGGCTGCACGGAGGCGGCATGGTGCCGCGCGGCCCTGCAGGCTGCGCGCTGGGCGCGCGGCACTGCAGGGGTGCCGTGCGGGCATCCCCTGTGCCGCGCGGCCTGGCAGGCCGCGCGGGGCGCGCGGCCCTGCAGGGGTGCCGCGCGGGCGGCCCCTGTGCCGCGCGGCCTTGCAGGCCGCGCGGGGCGCGCGGCACTGTAAGGTGCCGCGCGGGCGGCCTTGGGGCCGCGCGGCCCTGCAGGCCGCGCGCTGGGCGCGCGGCACTGCAGGGGTGCCGCGCGGGCAACCCCTGTGCCGCGCGACCTTGCAGGCCGCGCGCTGTGCGCGCGGCACTGCAAGGTGCCGCGCGGGCCCGCGGGCCGCGCCCGTGGGCGCGGGGCGCTGCAGGGGCCCCGCGCGGGCGGCCTTGTGCCGCGCGGGCCTGCAGGCTGCGCCCGTGGGCGCGCGGCCCTGTAGGGGCCCCGCGCGGGCGGCCTTGTGCCGCGCGGCCTTGCTGGGCGCCGCGCGGGCGGCTGGGCCAGCGCCGCGCGGCTGGGTTTTAGGGGCCGTGCAGCTGCGCCGCATTAGCCGCGCAGGCTGCGACTCGGCGACGCGCCGCGGCGTGTGTGCGCGATGGGTTTTCCGTGCAACGCGCGGCGTTTCTCGTCGCCGGATGGGTTTCTTTCTCCTTTTGTGAGCGCGGTTTTAGCCGCATGTTTTTCTGATCCCGGTCCCTCTTCTTATCCCGCAGTTGTGGCATAGTGTTAGCTTCTCACGTGGCCGGTGGCGCGTGTTTTGCCGCGTGGAGCTGCGGGATCGCATCGGGACCTCCGTTTGGCGCACGGTTTTCGCGGATGGATCGCAGGTGGGTTGGTTTCTCCCAATGAACTACGGAATGCCCTTTTATGCTTCCGAATGCAAAGGTATCGTATCCTTACTATCAGGTATTTGCAGATCAGTCGTGCAAGTCGAGGGTTGTCGTTTCCGACTTGGACACGAGTGTTAGTCGCATCGTTAGAGTATACGAGACCAGATGGGTATGAATCACTGGCTGAGTTACCAGATGAGCAGATACCACTGGCGGAGTTACCAGATGGGTATGAATCACTGGCTGAGTTACCAGATGAGTAGATACCACTGGCAGAGTTACCAGAGGGGTATGAATCACTGGCTGAGTTACCAGATGAGCAGATACCACTGGCAGAGTTACCAGATGGGTATGAATCACTGGCTGAGTTACCAGATGAGCAGATACCACTGGCAGAGTTACCAGATGGGTATGAATCACTGGCTGAGTTACCAGATGAGCAGATACCACTGGCGGAGTTACCAGATGGGTATGAATCACTGGCTAAGTTA
This sequence comes from Tillandsia leiboldiana, assembly GCA_029204045.2. NCBI lineage: Eukaryota > Viridiplantae > Streptophyta > Magnoliopsida > Poales > Bromeliaceae > Tillandsia > Tillandsia leiboldiana. The sequence continues at coordinate 16,607 of JAQNDB010001578.1, forward strand.
CCAGATGAGTAGATACCACTGGCAGAGTTACCAGAGGGGTATAAATCACTGGCTGAGTTACCAGATGTGTAGATATCACTGGCTGAGTTACCAGATAGATAGTTATGCCCTGGCCGAGTCACCAGGTGGTTACTAGAAGGGATTGAGGTGGCCTTCTAGTATCTTGTAGAGTTCTAGCAGTCCCGGTGCGGGGGCGGAAACTATGGGCGCCTAAGCCTACAGCATGTTCTTGTTTGATAAGGGCTGTAGGGGGCGCAGACGTTCGTAGTTTCCAGGCCTCCCGTGAGAGAGACTGAGAACTTACTTCCAGCATTGCCTTGAGACATGTAGCGATAGATTCTTTTCCAGTTATCTATCTATCTATCTATCTATCTATCTATCTATCTGTCTATCTGTGTTTTTGTCTCCAGCAGACTGAGTGGGTGTACCGTGGGGTTAGTTTTGGTGCCCACTGAGATCTGACTGTTGCAGTAGATCTCACACCCGCTGTGATGACAGGTGTTCCTGAGGCGACCGTTCCAGGTTTGGCTCATTCGGAGCTTTCTGACCGAGGTTTGCGCGTGGCTGGCTAGCTCCTACCCGAGTCGGTGGTGTCGGTGTAGTGTCTCTTGTACTTTTCAGTTTCCACTTTTGTACTTATGTTGGGGGTGCTAGTGGACTGGTGTACTTGGACTTTTCACCGCTTAGTGTTTCAGCTTCCTTTCAGCTCTGATACTTGTTAGCTTTAGATCTCTTTTGCAGGTTAGACGCTTCGTCTGTACGGCAGTTTCCGTACAGACGGCGGATCTGTTGGCGAGCCCGGGTCGCAGTTCGACCCCGGGGCGTGACAGATTAGGTGGTATCAGAGCCTAGGATTATAGGTCGTTGGGGACTTAGAGACCCTAGGCTTTTGGCTGGACAGTGGGAAGACTGTCGTGTGAGTTGTGACCTTAGCGAGAGTCTTGTCTGAGGGTGTACCTCCCCCTGAGGATTGGGGTGAGTGACCTCGCATGTTATTTCTCTAAAGGTGATCGTGTTGGCTGCAGACAGCATGATGCTTTAGAAAGGTTAACATGTTTAGACTTTCGTTTGTTCAGGACGAGAGAGTCTTGGTCCTAATGTTTTTCTGTTGCAGTGGTTTTTGGATGCTTCAGAGACGCCGTGCGACGGCGAGGGCGTGTTTGACCTGGGATGAGAGGCTTGAGAGATCCAGGCCCTAGCAGTTCTGGTATTTGAGGCGTTACGGCGCCAGGAAGAGAGAGCATGGAGCGAGTGATGCACATGCTTGGACCGAGAGCATCTCCCGGAGTATCGTCAGTAGTACCTCCGGCCGCGACTTTGTCGATTTCTGTTCCTGATCGCACCATTGATGGTGCGGAAGCAGCGAGAGGTTACTGATAGGTTGTGTACCGCATCCAGTTCCATCCCTTGAAGATTACGGGACCGAGTTGGAGCCGTGAGAGGCCGAGAACTGGAACGCTGTTATGGAAGATTTGTTCGAGGATCTGTTCATCCAGGATAAGCATCAGGGCGCTTGGTTATGTACTTTTCTTTGGGACGCCAAGAGAGCTGGTGGCGTCGGTTTCGTCTTGTTGGACCATCGGGAGCGCAGTTGATGTTCTGGGGTGAGTTTCTGTGACAGTTGAGCGGGGTATCCCTGGACGCCCAGGATGAGGCTTAGAGGTTGGTTGTGTTCGAGTGGGAACCGCCTCAAGATGCCTATCTCTTTGTGCATTTTCGGCGATTGCCGACCGTGGTTGCAGTGAGCGTGCATGCTCGATGGTTTGACCGAGGATCAGTGATCCCGTCCGAGGGAGACGGTGAGCGGGGGACCCGCTTCGGAGAGAGAGCTCCGGCATCGCCGATTTTGTGATAGTCGCGTGATTCGAGGTTGCCGTGTTTCCACCCTCTGGATCAGGGGCCTCAGAGGAGACAGAGACCAGGAGGTTCTCGACAGTGCTCGCTTCAGCAGCAGTGCCAGGATGTGAGTTTCCCTGCTGCATGGGCCGCATTCTTCGTCAGGGTTGAGGATCGCGTTTCACCTGGTGTGGCCGTCGGGTTAGAGCTTGCTTAATGCCAACGCCGTGTGTGCGTTTCGGTAAAGCGGGGATACCTTCGTGTGGGCCAGTGTCAGGACTGATGGTTTTGCACGTTTGGATCGATTTTCAGATCACGTGAAGCACGTGGATGAGTGCTGCCTGTCCTGCCAGTGCAACTAAGACCTTGGATTGATCATCGAGATGTTAGTCCTACATCGGAGCTGGGGTGTTGATACGAGGTTGGATAGGAATCGGTCGTCCCAATTTATGCTATCATGGATTGTCGAAAGAGAAGACATTGACCCTCCGTAGACCTGGTCAGGAGGAGTGTATTTTTATAGCATGCGATGAGATATTTGATGCCCTGGCTGAGTTACCAGGAGGTTACCTGCCCCTGGCTGAGTTACCAGGAGGTTACTTGCCCCTGGCCGAGTTACCAGGTGGTTGATGCCCCTGGCCGAGTTACCAGGTAGTTACTTGATTGGGACTGAGATCGAGACAGTCATTGACGTGGTTTGGTAACCGCGCCAACTTCGACAGCACCTCGTGGAGTATCAACCGTGAGACAGGGAGAGCTGTGAGCGCAGCTGCGAGTTTTGACGGATCGAGAGGTCTCTGAGACCTAGTGCCTCGTCGTGGAGATACGACAGTGAGGATCCAGGCGGTTGTTACACCGTGGTGATGTCACGTTGTGGGCATACAACCGTGCGAGTCCTTGTAAGGTTCGAACTTGTTTAGTCTCGCCTTGTGCTTGGGCAGATGCCTTCGAGTGGTTGGTGTCATTGTGGAACCTTACAGCCGAGGGCTGTGCCTGGATACTGGTCCGGAATCAGTAGGGCAGTTTGAGCGGTTTGCGTGGTCAAGTAGATTGGCTAATGCCCTACTGATTTGTGAGCTGTGTTTTTCCCTGTTTCACAGGACGGGTTGGTGGTGTTACCATCTTGGGTTTTTGCTTACCTCCGAAGCGACTTGGAGCTTGAGGGGCTCTTGTGGATGGTGCTACAACTTCTATGGAGGAAGAAGTCGGTTGCCTAGCTTTGAGAGTTGCACTTGGGCATCGAAATTTTTGTGTTTAGGCCTTGTGATTCAGCCGCGTGAGTGACGGAGGACCCAACGAGGTGAGATACCGTTTGGATTGGGCCTGGACCCATGTTAAAGTCAGAGATCAGAAGCTCTTGGACTAGGCAAGGCCAGTGTAACTTGCGGGAGGCAAAGCTGAGGAGGATACCAGCTTTGATCCGGTTATTGCCGTGATAGAGAGGTCATGGGATTGTTCAGAACCCTCGAACCTAAAGTGCTTGGACACTCAGGAGGTCAGGTTGAGGTAACGCCGGTGATAGATTTTGCAAGGATGTATGATTGCTTTATCCCGGCGAGGACATTTTGTTCAGTATGCCCTGTTTAGGCGAGCTGTGTAACCCTGGGAATTGAGTGCCAGAATCGAGAGAAGGTTCTCGAGGTTGAAGTTTTCCCCCTCTCAAGGGGAGGTGATCCATGTTTTGTGGAACTGGAGCTTTGGTGGCTATGAAGCAGCTGGGGAGTTTTGCCTTAAGGAGGCTTGAACTTCGGTTTTTGAGTTCTCGAATCGAGGGAAATTTCCAGCCTGAGAGTTATATATATAGAAACGAGTTTTGCGGGTTGTGGACCCTCGAGTTGTGATCAGGCTGGATGAGGCCTTTTTGAACCCCGAAGGTTTTGTTTTGCTTTCCCTTCCTTGGTGATGGGCGAGGACTGCGTTATCCTCATCGACCGATGCGATTCTTGTTGGTGGAACCAAAGAATTTTGCAGTCGAATCCTGCCTTTGGGGAAGGTTCAGTGTTGTCAGCTTGAGGAATGTGAGTGACCACTTGAGAGCCTTGGGCAATCTGAGGATCTTCTATCCCATTTGTTTTTGATTTACCCTCCTAAGTATGGATTTTGTTGGATTTCGAGGACGAAACCCTTTTAAGGGGGGGAGAGTGTAGAACACCGGGATTTGGATGACGCACCGACCTTGCAGGATGGTGTGGTGCGGAGGATTTTGCCTTGGATGTGTCCCACTTGTGTTTCAGAGGAGTTCGGGTTGATTTGGATCCCCGCGGAGGCCTCTGCTTGTTTCGGGCTTTGTACGCGTTAGGTGACTGCTACGGGAAGCTCCGACACCGCTTTTGGTTGCAGAAAAATTGGGAAACACTTGGAGCAGGTGTACTTCTGATTTACAGCGAGGTTCGGGAGGTTCCGGACTGACGCGGAGGACCCGGAGGCAAAAAGTGAGTCGGAACTGGCATTTTTGGAGCCGGTATTGGATTTGAGTACCCCGACTCAACGGTCGAGCTTTTTGAGGAGAAAAAGCTGTGGACACGCGTACTTTTGATTTACAGCGAGGTTCGGGAGGTTCCGGACTGACGCGGAGGACCCGGAGGCAAAAAGTGAGTCGGAACTGGCATTTTTGGAGCCGGTATTTGATTTGAGCACCCCGACTCAACGGTTGAGCTTTTTGAAGAGAAAAAGCTGTGAGCGCGTGTATTTTGGATTTACAGCGGAGCTCGGGAGGTTCCGGGCGGCGGCGGAGGGCCCGAGGGCAAAAAGTGAGTTGGAGTTGGGTTTTTGGAATTAAATTAATTAAGTTAATTAATTTATATAAAGCTTTTCTTTATAAAAACCCCACCCCCCTCCACCTCTGCAGCAGAAGGAAAAGAGAAAGAAAGAAAGAAAAGGAAAGTGAAGAAGATGGAGAAGAAGAAGAAGAGGGCTTTGGAGGAAGCTTTTCTTGGGCGTTTTCTTCTCCGAGCGTGGACGAGGGCCGATGGAGGACCGGCGTGCCGCGAGGAGGTTGGTTTATTTTAATTTATTTCATCCTTTTCACTCTTTTCTTCTCCCCGGTGGCCGGAGCCGTGCGGCTAGGTGTCCGGCGCGTGGCCGGGAGGGGGGCGCTTGGGCGCCGCGCGCAGCTGCGCCCTGCTGCCAAAGTGGGACAGCAGGGCGCCGGGCTGCACGGAGGCGGCATGGTGCCGCGCGGCCCTGCAGGCTGCGCGCTGGGCGCGCGGCACTGCAGGGGTGCCGCGCGGGCATCCCCTGTGCCGCGCGGCGAGGCAGGCCGCGCGGGGCGCGCGGCCCTGCAGGGGTGCCGCGCGGGCGGCCCCTGTGCCGCGCGGCCTTGCAGGCCGCGCGGGGCGCGCGGCACTGTAAGGTGCCGCGCGGGCGGCCTTGGGGCCGCGCGGCACTGCAGGGGTGCCGCGCGGGCAACCCCTGTGCCGCGCGACCTTGCAGGCCGCGCGCTGTGCGCGCGGCACTGCAAGGTGCCGCGCGGGCCCGCGGGCCGCGCCCGTGGGCGCGCGGCCCTGCGGGGGCCCCGCGCGGGCGGCCCTGCGCCGCGCGGGCCTGCAGGCCGCGCCCTTGGGCGCGCGGCCCTGCAGGGGCCCCGCGCGGGCGGCCCTGCGCCGCGCGGGCCTGCAGGCCGCGCCCTTGGGTGCGCGGCGCTGCAGGGGCCCCGCGCGGGCGGCCCTGCGCCGCGCGGGCCTGCAGGCCGCGCCCTTGGGCGCGCGGCGCTGCAGGGGCCCCGCGCGGGCGGCCTTGTGCCGCGCGGGCCTGCAGGCCGCGTCCTTGGGCGCGCGGCCCTGCAGGGGCCCCGCGCGGGCGGCCTTGTGCCGCGCGGGCCTGCAGGCCGCGCCCGTGGGCGCGCGGCCCTGCAGGGGCCCCGCGCGGGCGGCCCTGCGCCGCGCGGGCCTGCAGGCCGCGCCCTTGGGTGCGCGGCGCTGCAGGGGCCCCGCGCGGGCGGCCTTGTGCCGCGCGGGCCTGCAGGCCGCGCCCGTGGGCGCGCGGCCCTGCAGGGGCCCCGCGCGGGCGGCCCTGCGCCGCGCGGGCCTGCAGGCCGCGCCCTTGGGCGCGCGGCGCTGCAGGGGCCCCGCGCGGGCGGCCTTGTGCCGCGCGGGCCTGCAGGCCGCGTCCTTGGGCGCGCGGCGCTGCAGGGGCCCCGCGCGGGCGGCCTTGTGCCGCGCGGGCCTGCAGGCCGCGCCCACGGGCGCGCGGCGCTGCAGGGGCCCCGCGCGGGCGGCCGGGAGGTTGGTTTATTTTAATTTATTTCATCCTTTTCACTCTTTTCTTCTCCCCGGTGGCCGGAGCCGTGCGGCTAGGTGTCCGGCGCGTGGCCGGGAGGGGCGCGCTTGGGCGCCGCGCGCAGCTGCGCCCTGCTGCCAAAGTGGGACAGCAGGGCGCCGGGCTGCACGGAGGCGGCATGGTGCCGCGCGGCCCTGCAGGCTGCGCGCTGGGCGCGCGGCACTGCAGGGGTGCCGCGCGGGCATCCCCTGTGCCGCGCGGCCTGGCAGGCCGCGCGGGGCGCGCGGCCCTGCAGGGGTGCCGCGCGGGCGGCCCCTGTGCCGCGCGGCCTTGCAGGCCGCGCGGGGCGCGCGGCACTGTAAGGTGCCGCGCGGGCGGCCTTGGGGCCCGCGCGGCCCTGCAGGCCGCGCGCTGGGCGCGCGGCACTGCAGGGGTGCCGCGCGGGCAACCCCTGTGCCGCGCGACCTTGCAGGCCGCGCGCTGTGCGCGCGGCACTGCAAGGTGCCGCGCGGGCCCGCGGGCCGCGCCCGTGGGCGCGGGGCGCTGCAGGGGCCCCGCGCGGGCGGCCTTGTGCCGCGCGGGCCTGCAGGCTGCGCCCGTGGGCGCGCGGCCCTGTAGGGGCCCCGCGCGGGCGGCCTTGTGCCGCGCGGCCTTGCTGGGCGCCGCGCGGGCGGCTGGGCCAGCGCCGCGCGGCTGGGTTTTAGGGGCCGTGCAGCTGCGCCGCATTAGCCGCGCAGGCTGCGACTCGGCGACGCGCCGCGGCGTGTGTGCGCGATGGGTTTTCCGTGCAACGCGCGGCGTTTCTCGTCGCCGGATGGGTTTCTTTCGCCTTTTGTGAGCGCGGTTTTAGCCGCATGTTTTTCTGATCCCGGTCCCTCTTCTTATCTCGCAGTTGTGGCATAGTGTTAGCTTCTCACGTGGCCGGTGGCGCGTGTTTTGCCGCGTGGAGCTGCGGGATCGCATCGGGACCTCCGTTTGGCGCACGGTTTTCGCGGATGGATCGCAGGTGGGTTGGTTTCTCCCAATGAACTACGGAATGCCCTTTTATGCTTCCGAATGCAAAGGTATCGTATCCTTACTATCAGGTATTTGCGGATCAGTCGTGCAAGTCGAGGGTTGTCGTTTCCGACTTGGACACGAGTGTTAGTCGCATCGTTAGAGTATACGAGACCAGATGGGTATGAATCACTGGCTGAGTTACCAGATGAGCAGATACCACTGGCGGAGTTACCAGATGGGTATGAATCACTGGCTGAGTTACCAGATGAGTAGATACCACTGGCAGAGTTACCAGAGGGGTATGAATCACTGGCTGAGTTACCAGATGAGCAGATACCACTGGCAGAGTTACCAGATGGGTATGAATCACTGGCTGAGTTACCAGATGAGCAGATACCACTGGCAGAGTTACCAGATGGGTATGAATCACTGGCTGAGTTACCAGATGAGCAGATACCACTGGCGGAGTTACCAGATGGGTATGAATCACTGGCTAAGTTACCAGATGAGTAGATACCACTGGCAGAGTTACCAGAGGGGTATAAATCACTGGCTGAGTTACCAGATGTGTAGATATCACTGGCTGAGTTACCAGATAGATAGTTATGCCCTGGCCGAGTCACCAGGTGGTTACTAGAAGGGATTGAGGTGGCCTTCTAGTATCTTGTAGAGTTCTAGCAGTCCCGGTGCGGGGGCGGAAACTATGGGCGCCTAAGCCTACAGCATGTTCTTGTTTGATAAGGGCTGTAGGGGGCGCAGACGTTCGTAGTTTCCAGGCCTCCCGTGAGAGAGACTGAGAACTTACTTCCAGCATTGCCTTGAGACATGTAGCGATAGATTCTTTTCCAGTTATCTATCTATCTATCTATCTATCTATCTATCTATCTATCTGTCTATCTGTGTTTTTGTCTCCAGCAGACTGAGTGGGTGTACCGTGGGGTTAGTTTTGGTGCCCTCTGAGATCTGACTGTTGCAGTAGATCTCACACCCGCTGTGATGACAGGTGTTCCTGAGGCGACCGTTCCAGGTTTGGCTCATTCGGAGCTTTCTGACCGAGGTTTGCGCGTGGCTGGCTAGCTCCTACCCGAGTCGGTGGTGTCGGTGTAGTGTCTCTTGTACTTTTCAGTTTCCACTTTTGTACTTATGTTGGGGGTGCTAGTGGACTGGTGTACTTGGACTTTTCACCGCTTAGTGTTTCAGCTTCCTTTCAGCTCTGATACTTGTTAGCTTTAGATCTCTTTTGCAGGTTAGACGCTTCGTCTGTACGGCAGTTTCCGTACAGACGGCGGATCTGTTGGCGAGCCCGGGTCGCAGTTCGACCCCGGGGCGTGACACATTGTGTACCGGTACCAACAAAACGTGTTCCGGTACTCAATGGTGCGAAACACAGATTTTTCTATTGTGTTCCGGTACGCAAGTCTGTGTTCCGGTACGCAATGCAAATTACAGAAAATTCTGTGTCGGGTTTGAGGAACTCAAAGTGTGGTTCCGGTACTCAATGTAAAAACTGATTTTTCCAAGATAAGCTTTAACCAAAACAGACCTAGTACCGGAATCCAAACTTAAAAAAGATTGTAAGTTAAATCCAAGTTCCTAAAACCAAGTCTAAACCGGGTTTCAATCATTTCCATATTCCAATGATTATAAATGAACTTAAATCACCATGGTTTACTTAACCATACCTGAGTGTTATCTTGAGCTCATGTTGAATCTTCAAAGAGTCTTCGAAAGCTGATTTGACAATTTGATCCCTTTAAGACTCCGACTCAACTTACGAAATATGCCAACACAAAAAGTCGTAACAATCTCCCCCTTTGGCAATTTCGTGACAAAACCCAAAAATACATAAAGCCGCTCAAGTCACTCATCTTAAACCAAAAAATTGAAACTCAATGTTATCACCAAAACATTAATTTTCTTTGCGTGAAAGATCCAATAAATACAAATTACATTTGAACCAAACAGTCCTAGAACATACTCTATGACTTAGGACTTGGAGTCTTAAAGTGATGTAATTCCTGCAAAACAAAACTTCAAACAAAATCAAACATTAGTCGTTAGAAATTAAAATCGTACATTTGATTCGTCTTCATTTTGGTTCTTTTGTTTTTCCGGCTCTTTTGTTTTGTGTCTCTTGTTCTCAATCTTTTCTTTATCTCCCCCTATCTTGAGCATCTCTGTTCTCCCCTTTTTATGATACGTCCATCTCATTTCTGTTCTCCCCCTTTTTGTCACAAATTGTCAAACAGTTAAATAGACAAAAAGAAACATACTAGAAGGTAAGTTCTTAGTTACATGCCCATAAGAGTTCTTGTTCATCACAAAGTGAAAAGAAAAAGAAAACCAAAAATAAGAAGGAAAAGAAGTCACTCATCCTCATTTGAATCATCATCATCATCATGTGATGTTGGTCCATGCGATGTACTCGGTGCAGTTGCTCCAGTGACCACATCATCATGTTTGCACCCAAGGATATCGAACATTTTCTTTAAACCATCCTCAAGTTTCTTGAAGCCTTGCTCCATCCTTTGCTCCATCCTTTGCTTTAGTGAACGAACATCCCGATGCAAGGTTTGAAGAGTTACGACCTCATCTGGTTCAGGAGATTCTTGACGAGGTGGTGCACTCACTATCGCTTCACTTGCATAGGCTTTTGTATGCCCAAATGTCTTCAAAGTGCTAATCGACTTGGCTAAAGTGATTCCATCAATTGCCCCCAAGCCATAATCATATTTGGCACAAGAAATGTCCACTCCGTGATCTTCCAGAATACGAGTAATCAAGATTGGATACGGTAGAAGGTCACGTTGCCTTGATCCCTCAATGACATGTACCATCTGCTGCCAAATAAGAAATGGAATGTTGATGTTGATTCCATTTGCACTCTCCGGGTGACCGAGGAAAAAGAGAAGTAGCAATTGATCCCATCGAATCCTTTTGGTCCCCAATGTGGGCAATAAGTTGTAGCATACAATTAAGGACAAAATATGATACTCTGATTTTAGGTCCTTTGATTCAACATATGATCTGTTCATGTGCGTCCCTGACTTGCAAATAGAGTCCACAACAATGTCCCAATGGGTGTCATGTCGGAAATCACCATCAGTGTAATAAAGACCAGTGGTGTCAACAGCTAATCCAAGATTTGCACCAATTACTGCTGGAGGAATGTCAAACTTGACATTCTTAACTGTTGTTTCAATAATGAAAGCCCCTGTGTCATGGTCCTTTTGAAGTATGTTAGCTCTCATGTAGAACTCCCTGATGATCTCCACACAAAAAACCATCTTAGGTTGAACTCTGCCAAGTGGCCGAATATAACTTCGTTCCAAAAGCTTGCAAAGTCTGGCACCTCACGACATAGCTCGTTAAAATTCACGTGTCGCTCTCCAATGCATGTGCGGTTTGCAAATCTGGCACGGCGTTTTGCACTCACATGCGGTTCACTTTCATCAACATTTGATCTACGTTGAGAGCGCTCGCGTATTACCAGTCCATCGGTACTTCTACGCGGAGGAGAATCTGCACCCTTCTTTTTCCTTGGAGCCAAAGGTGCTTTCCCCTTTCCTTGAACTGATTCCTCTTCATATTCTGACGAATGTTCAGATTCTGAGCTAGTTGAATCCTCATTGCGTGATCGTTTGGTAGCCTTTTTCTTTCCAGAACCGCGACCACGTCCACTTCCAGTGGCCATCAAAATCACTAGTGCAAGAAGCCATGAAAATGCCATTTCCTACAAAGAACACAATGCACTATGATTTGATCTTATAGGAAGGCTTAAACATGTTTAAGAAACATTCTAAGCATGTCACAATTGATGATTCATCATTTAAAATCCATTAACATTGAAAGCCCTAAAATTTCAATTTTCTCTATGTTAAGAACATATGCAAATGATAGATTCAAGCATATAAGCATGAAAACATGAATCTAATTACATTGAAAGCAACCATTTATGTTCTAAACAAGAAATAGGGGTGATTTATACAAGAGATTTCATTTGGAGTAAGGATCAACTCAAAAATGCCAAAATAAAACATCAAAACCTAAAAACTAGGGTTTTGAAACAAAAGTAAGCAAGATTAATGAAGAAACTTACAAATCAAAGCAACAAATCACTTGATCTTGATGAAAAACCCCTTAGAGATGTTTTAGAGAGAGAGAGGGAGGGTTTTGAAGTGGGAGAGATGAAATAAAATCTTGGAATTCCGGAATATAAAGAAATCCAGATCGCGTACCGGTACAAGTCGCGTACCGGTACGCAGTGCGAAAACTGAAAATCCTACGTTCGGGTTCCGGATTGAAAAACAGGGGGTGATCCGGATCCGCAATTTAGTTCCGGTACTAAAAATGGAGTACCGGTACACAAGTGAAAAACCAGAAAAATTCATGTTCGGGTTCCGGACTGGATTTTCTAATCCGGATTGGATTTTTCGGTACTAAGAAGCAGGCACCGGTACAACAGAGCCAAAAAGCAAAAATTTCTTGAAACAAATCCAAATTTTGAAATCTTTTCAAATACCGATTTGTATGCCATCAAGAAATCCATTTAAGTGCTTTGAAAAACAATAAATTCACATAGATGTCATTCAATCCAATTAATTATAAAAATTAAAAAGATTTACTCCAAAATCATGAAAAACAAAGATAAAACATTATAAACCGTTTTTCATATTATATACGTCAAACACAAGTCATCAAAAATAATCTTGAGATCCAAAGTCTATCCAGATGTAACGGATTTACAAAGATGACTTACAGAGATTTCCAAATGACATCAATTTTGAATTTTACCCTTCTAAATTGAGATTTGTATTAAAATACCTAAGGGTGGCTCTTTGAGCATCTTTTAACTATCCCACCTTATACCAACCAGGAGATTGTTCAAAATAAGAACTCTGAATTTAAATCTCCGAATGATTCATCTAAAAAAATTCAAAAATATTTTTCTAGCATCCAAAACATGTGGTAGCTTCACACACAAACCGGACGACCGGGGTGGCAGCTCTTTCCAACATGTGGTGGTAGTTTTCACACTCATTTCGGATGTAACTCTTTCCACATCTTGTGCAATTCATTTCATTACCCTTGTAAGAAAATACAATCTCTTATGTGAAAGAATTAAATCCCAAATTTTAGTCTATCGGTTGTCTCATGTTTATCACAAGGAACTCACACAACCGAGATAGAATAATCATCTAAAGATCACACATGATTACTAAAATTTGATGAATATAATTATCAAAAACTCTTATAATAAAGTATCTTCAAGAATTATGATTATAGAGTAAAGTTGATAATTCATATGAAATTAAATTGGAGTGATTGACAGTGAAACCCTTTTTATCCAATGCACTTGTTCGTTAAAACCCTTTTGTTTAAAAACAAAACATAAAAACGAAGAGCATTGAAAACATGTAATGCAGAGATTCAGAAAAATATGAAAGGAAAACCAATCAAAGCATTACATACAGTCATAAGCTATTTAGAACTTAAAACAAGGAAAGATATCACCTTTCCGAATCCAAAATCGTCGAATTTTGGGTTGTCTTGATTCATTGTGGTCGGGAGTTGATAGCTTTGACTGTTGATCCACCTTAGGTCTTTGCCTCGCAGTGATCCACTTGAATGATTGATGTTGTGGCTCGGACCTTTGGTGGGTTGAGTGAACTCCTTTGACTTGATGAGTCTTTTGATTCCGTTGAGTTCGCTCTGTAGATGAAGTTGTCGAAGAATTCCTCTTTCTCTTTTTCGGGCACGACTTCATCAAGTGTCCTTCAAGTCTACATTGGTGATAAATTTTTCTTTTCAATTTAGTTGTGGAACTTGAAGCCTTCACAGTTTGGTTCTTTTTAAATCCCAAACCAACCTTGCTTGTTTGACCTAATCCGGATATACAATCAAATTTCTTGGAACCGGTTGAAAGCCTTTGTATGTCGGATTTAAGTTGATGAACTTGCTTGGTCAAAGCTTGGTTGGTGACATGAATTTCCTCAAACTGTTTTTCTAGAAAATCAATCTTGTTAATGTGGGAATTAACGACCGTTTCCGATTGATTTATCTTTTCTTGGAGGATTTTATTATTATCCAATAAAAGCTCTCATTCCGCCTCGAGATCATGAAGTTTGATCTTTAAAGCATGATTCTCGTCTTGAATCTCAAGTCGTTGCTTCCTTAACTTCTTAATATGTTTGGCCATCTTCTTTGATTCCGTAAGAAGTTGTTGATATGCCTCAACGAGTTCTTCTTCGTCCGACTCCCCCTCACTTGATGGCTCTCCGCCGGATGTTGATGTTTCATGCAAAATCAAAGGAATATAGTCAGTGATTAAAGATGATAAGCAAACATTAGAAGAGGGAATATGAGAGGCATGTAAGGCAACGACTTTTTCCTCTTTACTTGAGGTCGATTCATTAGAAGTAGAATCGTCCCAAGTTTTCGCTTGCAAAGCCTTCTTTATATATGATTTCGGAGAAGGACAATCCGTTGAAATATGGTCGTAGCCTTTGCATCTATAACATTGGACTTCCCCTTCGAAATCATCTTTTTCCTTAGAAGGTTTTGCAGAGCTTTTGAGGTTAGAGGATTTAGAACCCGATGATCCTTTTGATGGTTTCGTGGATGAAGATCCATCGGTTCGATTCTTCCAAAATTTCCGACGAAATTTCTTTACGATCCGCGCCAATTGTTCTTCAAAATCGGCAAAAGAGATTTCATCGTCGGAACTTGATTCGCTATCTTCTTCCTTTGTTGATTTGAATGCAATTCCGTAAGCTTAGAAGAAGACTTGGAAGAACTTGATTAGTAGGAAAAGTCATTTCATAAGTTTGCAAAGCACCTACTAATTCCTCTACTCTCAACTCATCCGGATGACTAACGGTTTCAATGGCGGTAACCTTTGCCCTAAACCGTTCCGGAAGAGTCCGAAGTATCTTTCTTACAATTTTCGACTCCGGGATCTTTTCTCCTAAATTAGCACAAGTATTGATTACATCTTAAAGTCTAGTGTAATAATCTGTAAACAATTCATGCTCTTCCATATGAATAGAGTCAAATTGACTTGTAAGCATCTGGAGCTTTTGAATTTTTACTAGATTAGTACCCTCATGTGTAATTTTGAGAATATCCCAAATTTCCTTAGCAGTTTCACACGCGGAAATTCGTGTAAACTCAGTCGAGGAAAGAGAATTAAATAAAGCGTTCATACCTTTCCCATTGTAAGAAGAACTTTTGAATTCCTCTTTGGACCATCTAGAGCGAGGTTTTGGGGTAGTAGAATTTCCTACTTCCTCAACAGGATGCACCCAACCGTATTCCACGGATTGCCATACCCGCTCATCAATCGCGATGAGAAAAGCTCTCATCCGCACTTTCCAATAAGCATAATTTGTGGCGCCCCACTTCCCAGGGGGTCACCCATCCTAGAACTACTCTAGCTCTAGCACGCTTAACTCTCATGTTCCTCTTGGATCTTGCTACCATCCAAAATGCTATAGCCGGGTTAGAGATTTAGTCCTATTATATCATTTATATAGAGGACTAATCCAAATTTCGGGGGTGTCACATTCTTCCCCCCTTTAAGCCCTGACGTCCACGTTAGGCTCAAGCACACTCACAAGCACTAGGCGATGTGAGACTCATCTCGCTAGACTTAGCCGACCTTGTGAGGAGCTGCACTCCACTCACAACGGTCATTAGCCGGGGAGCCTCGCTCTACCCGCTATATAACCCTGGCTCAGCCGAGACTCATCTCACATTTCTGGCTGGTGAATGGCTCTGATACCAACTGTGACGCCCCACTTCCCAGGGGGTCACCCATCCTAGAGCTACTCTAGCTCTAGCACGCTTAACTCTCATGTTCCTCTTGGATCTTGCTACCATCCAAAATGCTATAGCCGGGTTAGAGATTTAGTCCTATTATATCATTTATATAGAGGACTAATCCAAATTCCGGGGGTGTCACATAATTAGTCCCATAAAAAAGAGGAGGTCTATAAATATTACCACTTACACCCGACATGATAGATAAACCTAAAACCCGCTCTGATACCAATTGTAGGTTTTTGGATCCCCAAAGATCTAAATAGGTACTATCAAACAACTAGAGGGGGGGTGAATAGGTGTAATACTTATAAAACCAAATCTCAGTGCAAAATAAAAACCAATGCGGGAATAAAAAACAGCACACCGAGATATACGTGGAAACTCCAATCCAGGAGAAAAACCACGGGACCAACACGCAATAACAATCCACTAAGAATAGAAGAATAACAAGGTGATTACCGACTCCACGGACTCAACCCCTCCTTCAACTTCTTCGGACCTTGAGCTCACCGATTGCACGTCCACTGCACACGTTCGAATCCACGAACGCCACTCGAATCCACGAGCACACGTTTCGAATCCACGAAACGCCTTCAACACATCGAATCCACGATGCCACGTCGAATCCACGACGCAAACTCAGCCGATACAGAATATAGGCTTCGATGGGGATCCTTTGCTTAGATTATCATTGAGGAACCGTAGAAGGAATCTCTAAGCAAAGACTAGATCAATTCGACAAAAGATAGATCTTGGAAGAACCGTCGAATTGACCTAAAAGAGGCGAAAGAGAAGAACGATAAAAACCAGCCTCTAGGGTTGCTCTCGAGTGTTTCTGAATTGATCGGTAAGTATCGAGAAACCCTAAGTATCTATTTATAACCCTTGGAAAAAGATAAAAGTCGGTTTAGGAATCTAATCCCGAGAAGGCATTGTGTACCTGTCACGCCCCGGGGTCGAAACTGCGACCCGGGCTCGCCAACAGATCCGCCACCTATGCCGTCCTGCATAAGCGAAGCGTCCTACCTGCAAGAAAGTACTACAGCTAAACAGATATCAGAGCTATAAATAAAAATCTGCTGTATAACTAAAATCAATCACTGTACAACTGGAAATAATACAACAGTGTCCGCCTCCCAAAAGAAAAATAATAATACAATATCCTCAAATACAATCTCTGAACCCAACCGGGAGGTAACTCCAATAAATACATCAGTGTACAGTCTCTCAATACATAATATATCCTCACTACATTAGTCTCACAAAAGAGGAAAAAATAAAACAACTAATCTACTGAAGATCTCCTATGAAGGGTACCACTACTCTCCAATGACGGGTAGGGATCTAGCACGCGACTCCCTCGCCTCGAACAACCACCGCAGAATCCGCAACACCCGCTAAGACTCTGCAAAACAAGGGAGAGGAAGGAAAAAGGAGGGGGAAGACCCCCAAAGGGTGTGAGAACTACACCAAAAAGGGAGTTCTCAGTGGGTACCACCGGCAGACCTGATGGTCTGCCCACAAAGTCCTCAAGATACGTAAAATAACCAAAGCCGTAAGGACTGAAATAAGGAAGCTGGAGACTCTCAACAGCTATCCTGCCTCTATCTAAATGCCCAAGATGGGAGAACCAACGAAGGGTATGCAACCACTAGCACATGAAGTGCACAATCGACCCAATCGATAGACCAGTAATCACTGGCACTACCTGCTATGTGAAGACCCGAAATTCCCACTTATGGATCACTGTTGCCTCTGCAGCTTCTGGAGGCCTATGTGGCGCGTCGACGGGGTTTGTGCACAATTCGGACACAAGTGGGGGACTTCGGGCTTAAATGGATCACGTGGGTGATCAGATGGCCTCGTCGAATGCCTAGAAGTAGTTTTGCGCGCAATGGATATTAAAATTGGACTCAGTGCAAAGTTTGGACCAAGGAACACCTTTTCGGATGCCTTCGGCAATTTTTAGAGTTGGAATTTGGCAAAATGGACTTCAGAATTGGACCCGGCGCGGAAAATCGGATCAAGTGGGCCATCCGGGGGCGCTCCGCAATTTTCGGATGAGAATTTGGAGAAACGGATATCGTTTTTGGATTCAGCGCGTGAAATTGCTAAGAATGGACTATTTATTTGTTGGTTTTGGAGTCCGGTAGGCGTGCGCGTTTTTTGAGACAACGCGGCATGCAAACCGAGGTGTTGGCGCGGCGCGGATCCCGAGGAGGCGGCACGGGGCTCGAGGCACGCGCGGCTGGCGCGTTAGACGCACGGGGAGGCGCGCCTTCGGCACGGGCCACGCGGGGGCCGCCACGTGGCAGGCCCCCGTTGGCGCCCGCGCCTGGGGGGGGGGGGGGGGCGCGGTGTCACGCCGCGCATGCGGCGCCCGGGCTGCGCGGCCGCGTGGCGCGCAGGGGGGGCGGCCACGTGGCCCGCCTTTTGCCCGCCTGGACCGGGTGCACCCGCATGAGTGCCGTGGACCGGCGGGTGCACCGGGGACTGGGTGCCGTGGACCACTTTTTCTCTCTCCCTCCTTTTCTTCTTCTTCTTTCTCCCCCGCACCTCCATTTTTTTCTCCTCTTTCCTTTCTTCTCCAACCGAGAGTGAGGGAGAGTGAGGGAGGAGGTTGGGAGGTGTTGCGGCGGTGCGTCGCGGGCCTCGTGGAGCGCGCGAGGTTTTCCGTGGGGAGCGTTTCGGCGACGGCGGCGCAGTCGGGTAGGTCCCGTGTGTTAATTTTACAGTATTTTTGGCACAGTTTTGGAGCGTCCTTTTGGACATTGGATTTGACCCCTTACTCTCGTGTGTGTTAGGGACCGTGTTTTACTGTGCCATTTTACTGCGCAGACTGCTGCTGGCATTTTGGACGCGCCTCGTTTTGCGCGTGGACTCCTTAGTGTGCACCGTTTTGCGTGCAACGTGTTGTACGAGCGTCGGATCGAGGCGAGCCTATACACTTTTTTCATCCACTCGACGCAAGGATTATCACCGCATTTTTCTGGGATTTTTCCGGGATTTGCCCGAAGGTATACTTTTCCCGTTCTCCTGTGCAATGTGATACAGTTGTGTATGTTGTAGACTTTCGCACTCACCGCGTTGTGGAATTTGTAACTCGGCCTACGGGGCTCGGAATTTGACGTGCAGGTACTCGTTTCGAAGGTATCGACGCGAGGATTGCTGTGATATTTTTATTCAATTTTTCTGGGGACTTTCGGCAGGTGAAATAAGCATATCTTTGGGACTGATTTTCTGTGTGTTTGTGCGTGGTTAATTTTGGGAATGAAAGTGTAATGTTGGACCTTATTGTTGTACCCAGGGGTGTTTCCAAGTGTTGCTGGACCCGATGGATCTGTAGACTTTGATTTCGGGGTACTTTTAGTTGTTTGGAGCCACGTCTTGCGCGACTTGTACCGAGGGTGCAATTTTTGTAGATTTTGGACTGTGAGCGTCTACACTCTTCACCGACTTCAGGTTTGCCTTGGTTTAAGCGCTTAAGGTTGGTAAGCTTAATATTGATAAGGTTTTATATTCTGGTGAATGTAAATGCATTTGTGGGGATGTCACCCCTCTATGACTGACATCAGGCAAAATGGATGTACAACCGATATGAGCGAGAGGTAAGCAAGGAATAGCCTACTTGGGGGAGTGTGGCATACCATAGTAGGAATATTTTAGCATGCTTTGCTAATATATGTTTCACCCACTTCTATCATTTCTGAGGACAAAAGCATGCTTGTATGGTCATGTAGTTAGGCCATCTTTTACTGCTGCACTACTTATTGGAACTTGACTTAGGAGAAACCATGCTTTTCCTTTCTCCTTCTTTGTTAGTCAAGTGGTCAGTGTTGCTCGGGTTCGAGCAGGGGTCTGGGTAGTGTAGTCGGGACTTGGTGTCTGGGACAGGTTGGATTAGTTGTGGGGCTTTGCGGCAACCGCGGATATTGGGCGGTTGACCGGATATTTATTTATGCACCAGATTGGGCATCTGAATTCTCTAGTGGACAGAGTTTCCCACGATTTGAGTACTTTTGCATTTGATTGAGGACCGAGGCTTTCTTTAGTGGTTGGGCTTTCCCACTTTCATCAGAGTCATGATCCAGTCCTGCTTTGGTTACTTACCACACCGGCGCGGTTATTGCCCGGTGATGCTTTTACCACACCGGCGCGGTTATTTCCCGGCGATGCTTTCCTCATGTGGGTCGCTCCCCTCGAGATCCCCTCCGGAGGAGTGATTGGCAGTCAGCTCGATTGGGTCGATTGTGCACTTCATGTGCTAGTGGTTGCATACCGTACTTTGTTTCTCCCCTCTTGAGCATTTAGATGGAGGCTTGGTAGCTGTTAGGTGACATCAGCATTCTTGTTCAGTTCCCACTTCTTTGGTTATATTATGTATCTTGAGGACTTAGTGGGCAGACCGTCGGGTCTGGCGGTGGTACCCACTGAGAACTCCCTTTTGGTGTAGTTCTCACACCCTTTGGGGTTTTTCCCCTCCTTTTTTCTTCCTCTCCTTTGTTTTGCAGAGTCTTATCGGGTGTTGCTGATTCTGCGGTTGTTGATCGAGGCGAGGGAGTCGCGAGCTAGATCCCTACCCATCGTTGGAGAGTAGCGGTACCCCTTCAGAGGAGATCTTCAGTAGTTTAGTTGTTTTATTTTCCTCTTTTGAGAGACTGTTGTAGTGAGGATATATTATGTATCGAGAGACTGTACACCGATGTATTTATTGGAGATACCTCCCTGTTGAGCTTTGAGTCTTGTATCTGAGGATATTGTACGATTATTATTTTTGGGAGGTAGACATTGTTGTATTATTTCCAGTTGTACAGTGATTGATTTTAGTTATACAGTAGATTTTTACTTATATAGCTATGATATCTGTTTAGCTGTAGTACTTTTCTTGCAGGTAGGACGCTTCGCTTATGCAGGTTGGCATAGGTGGCGGATCTGTTGGCGAGCCCGGGTCGCAGTTTCTACCCCGGGGCGTGACAGATTAGAGTGGTATCAGAGCCTAGGTTGTAGGTCATAGTGGACTTAGAAACCCTAGGCTTATGGTTTGACCCTTGGTTGACTTCGTGAGAGTCGTGACTTTTAGCGAGAGTCCTGATTGAGTTTTATACCTCTCCCAAGGGATGGGAGGAGTGATTGGCATGTTTATTCTCCTAAGTGATTATGTTGGCTGCAGACAATATAATGCTGTGGAACGGGTGACGTGCTTTAGACTTTCACTGGATCGGGTCGAGCGCTGTTTTGTGTTGTTTTGTGGTTTCGTCGTGGCGGGCGGTGTCTCCCCGACGCTGGGTTTTGACCCGTGTGCATCCTGTCATAGCAGTTGAGCTTAAGAAGTTGGTTTTGGGCCGGATACCCGGATTGAGGTCAGAGAACTCCGGACTCAGATGACAGGATTGTCAGAGGCTTATCAGCGGCGGAGTGAGCAGCTGGTCTTGGTGACACAGTTGTCGGAGCATTGGGTAACCCCCTCTGTGCCAATGTTTAGTGCCGAGGCACCGAGGCAGGGTGGATAGCTGACAGCAGAGGAGCTGTGGGACATGATCGATCTATTGAGCCAGATTTGGCAGATGAACCACCCCGACTCGTAAGATTGAGTTTGGAGCCTTTGGAGGCAGAGTCGTGGTTGGTGGTGATGGAGTGATCAATTGAGAGCCTCCCTGTGCTGGAGAGTTTTTTGCAGTTGTTGAACTGCGCGCTCCAGGTTCGAGGGACGTGGCACATAGGATATGTGACTAGGAGTGGCTTGCGCCAGGATACCTTTCAGTTCATTCAGTCCCTCCGTTATAGATTTTGGATCTTGGATGCCTCGATAGAGTAGCCGTTGTGTATGGAGCGTGGCGCTGCAGTTCCTTTGGTTAGGGATCTGCCGCAGAGGCGAGTTCTGGATTTTGGCGCTTGGCGCCGGGTGATGGAGGACAGATCGGCCGGCAGAGGCATTTCTGATTTCTTTCTCCAGGATGACGAGTTTTCGAGATGCCGGAGATCGGGTGGACCCCGAAGGCAGCATCAGCATTTATATCAGAGAGGCGCAGCGGTAGCGTGGATTTGTTATCTGCAGAGGACCTTATTCGTCGCCTCAATGTGATCAGAGACAGAGGTCGTGCTCCTTTGTAGATAGTCCCGATTCTCAGGCAGATTGAGCGACAACCACTTGCTTTGAGCGGATGAATCTGTGCCGCCCGGTTGGAGGGCGCCACGGTAGTGGATCGAGTGTCGCAGGTGGGATTTCACCGCAGTAGTCGGAGTTAGAGCATGTTCCACTCTTGCATGGGCTAGAGGCAGATTTGTTACCACGTACACTAGAGGTACAGGTTCCTGTTGTGGTTGTGCATGTGGTGGAGGCTTTTGGATCATGTCCAGTGCGGCCGAGACCGCGAGTTACCGGCAGAATTATTGGGAATTGTAGCAATTCGGTGTTTCGACCCTGTGCTTGAGATTGATTGGCACAACGCCACAGAATGTTTGACTGCGGCGAGAGAGGACTTTGATCTTCGGCAAGGCGGACTAGAGGAGGCTTGCTTGTTGAGATTGTTAGAGCACACAGGTTTTAGCGACAGTGTGAGAGGTGCTTACGGCGGCACCGGGACTCAGGGATATCCTTGTTGCTCATGAGATCTCGGGTGTGATTTCACCTGAGCTGTTGATAATGCCGCCGGTTAGGGAGATAGAGATTGCGTTGGACATGGTTCGGGGAACCGCGCCACCCTCGACGGCACCTCATTGGATATCGCCTGTAGAGCTGAGAGAGCTGATGGCGCAGTTGCAGGATCTGATGGATCGAGGGGTCTGTTTGACCTGGTGCCACGCCGTTGGTATACGGCGGTGATGCCACGCCGTTGGTATACGGTGGTGATGCCACATCGTTGATACACGACTGTGAGGGTCCTTTTATGGTTCGAGTGTAGACAAGTCCGGGTGGTATCTAGGACCTTTTGATGGAGTTATACTCCGACAGTTAGTGTATGATGCGAGTACCTACATGGAATTAGACAACCGAGGACTTCGCCTAGATGGCGTTCAGGACACGGTAGGGGCATTATGAGATTATAGCGAGGCCCAATGGAATGACGAATGCCCTGTTGACTTCAATGTCTGAGGAATTGTATGTCACAGTTGTACTTGGGCGGATTGGGAGTGGGGTTTCCCGAGGATATTTTGATTTACTCTCGGAGAGATTTGGAGCACGAGGATCACTTGTGGAGGTGCTACCATTCCTGTGTGGATGAAGCTGTATGCAAAGTTATTGAGGTACAAGTTTTAGCTCTAAGTGCATGCCTTCTTGAGTCACCTTATTCTGGCCATTGGAGTGGCGGTGGAATCCGACCAAATGGATGTTATTCAAGTTTGGCTGAGACCAACATTTATTCTTGAGGTGAGGAGCTTCTTAAACATGGCAGTGCCGGGAGAGCATGGCCAATGGATAATGAGACTGATACCAGCGCCAATGCTAGTGTTTCCAGTGTTGGGATATGGATTGGTGTGTTTTAGGGATACCTCCCATTGTGGCTGTAGAGTTACCGTGGGTTGATCTTCGGTCCACACTTCATTAGTTCAACCCTATGAGTATTGTGGCAGGATGAACCGCTGTTTTGCAGGCAGCTTGGATTCCACAGTTGAACCTTTCAGTACGCCTTTTATTTCCAACTTTGATTGATATACCTGGGCGTAGACCATGCCTGCTTGGCTATCAGTTCTGATTACTCAGCATCTTGAGTGGGATTTACGCGGATTGTCGTTGCTGGTTCGGATTTTTGATCGCGAGTTTGGGCATCAGCATTATGATCGCCTTTTGAGCCAGTTTTCAGTCCCGTTCACTGACGGTTTGGTCCCCGTCAGGGTGTCCTTTATTAGTTGAGAGATCGACTATGACCCGTGGGTCCGTTGGGGTTATGTTGGCACGTTGAGTGACCAACAGTGGCATGAGATTGTGTCTCTTGAGGTTCCCTTTTGAGTGTAGCCGCGGTTGAGTAGCCCACTCGGGTGATTTTGGATCGGGAAGTAACCGAGTGAAGACCCCAGCTTATTGGATGAATGTGTGGGTATGCTTCGGGTCGCTTTGTTGAGATTGACACCAGGATGTGGTTTGGTGCATGTTGCACTGATGGTTATTCTGTTTCCCCCAGCTTTTGATGGAGCCTCAGTGTTGTTTCACGTCTCAGCTCAGGAGTGTTTTGCTTTTGGATCCCTCGCCCGAGATTGACTTGCCCATTTGAGATCTGTGATTGTTGGAGTACGAGGGACGCCCGTTGCGAATTCTGGCTCGAGAGATGAGGGAATTGCGCAATCGGGCCATGCCGTACTGGGTATTGTTTTTATTGGGAAGTGATCACGGGGAGTGAGTGGTGTTTGGGGAGCTGGAGGCGTTATTGATGGATACCCACCCGTGGTATTTGTGACTCCTGGTGGATTTGAGCTAGTTTCGAGGACGAAACTTTCCTTAGTGGGGGAGGATGTGAAGACCCGGAATTCCCACTTATGGATCACTGTTGCCTCTGCAGCTTCTGGAGGCCTATGTGGCGCGTCGACGGGGTTTGTGCACAATTCGGACACAAGTGGGGGACTTCGGGCTTAAATGGATCACGTGGGTGATCAGATGGCCCCGTCGAATGCCTAGAAGTGGTTTTGCGCGCAATGGATATTAAAATTGGACTCAGTGCGAAGTTTAGACCAAGGAACACCTTTCCGGATGCCTTCGGCAATTTTTAGAGTTGGAATTTGGCAAAATGTACTTCAGAATTGGACCCGGCGTGGAAAATCGGATCAAGTGGGCTATCCGGGGGCGCTCCGCAATTTTCGGATGAGAATTTGGAGAAACGGATATCGTTTTTGGATTCAGCGCGCGAAATTGCTAAGAATGGACTATTTATTTGTTGGTTTTGGAGTCCGGTAGGCGTGCGCATTTTTCGAGACAACGCGGCACGCAAACCGAGGTGTTGGCGCGGCGCGGATCCCGAGGTGGCGGCATGGGGCTCGAGGCACGCGCGGCAGGCGCGCGGGGAGGCGCGCCTTCGGCACGGGCCACGCGGGGGCCGCCATGTGGCGGGCCCCCGTTGGCGCCCGCGCCTGGGGGGGGGGGGGGGGGGGGGGGGGGGCGCGGTGTCACGCCGCGCATGCGGCGCACGGGCTGCGCAGCCGCGTGGCGCGCAGGGGGGGCGGCCACGTGGCCCGCCTTTTGCCCGCCTGGACCGGGTGCACCCGCATGAGTGCCGTGGACCGGCGGGTGCACCGGGGACTGGGTGCCTTGGACCACTTTTTCTCTCTCCCTCCTTTTCTTCTTCTTCTTTCTCCCCCGCACCTCCATTTTTTTCTCCTCTTTCCTTTCTTCTCCAACAGAGAGTGAGGGAGGAGGTTGGGAGGTGTTGCGGCGGTGCGTCGTGGGCCTCGTGGAGCGCGCAAGGTTTTCCGTGGGGAGCGTTTCGGCGACGGCGGCGCAGTCGGGTAGGTCCCGTGTGTTAATTTTACGGTATTTTCGGCACAGTTTTGGAGCGTCCTTTTGGACATTGGATTTGACCCCTTACTCTCGTGTGTGTTAGGGACCGTGTTTTACTGTGCCATTTTACTGCGCGGACTGCGGCTGGCGTTTTGGACGCGCCTCGTTTTGCGCGTGGACTCGTTAGTGTGCACCGTTTTGCGTGCAACGTGTTGTACGAGCGTCGGATCGAGGCGAGCCTATACACTTTTTTCATCCACTCGACGCGAGGATTATCACCGTATTTTTCTGGGATTTTTCCGGGAATTGCCCGAAGGTATACTTTTCCCGTTCTCCTGTGCAATGTGATACAGTTGTGTATGTTGTAGACTTTCGCGCTCACCGCGTTGTGGAATTTGTAACTCGGCCTACGGGGCTCGGAATTTGACGTGCAGGTACTCGTTTCGAAGGTATCGACGCGAGGATTGCTGTGATATTTTTGTTCGATTTTTCTGGGGACTTTCGGCAGGTGAAATAAGCATATCTTTGGGACTGATTTTCTGTGTGTTTGTGCGTGGTTAATTTTGGGAATGAAAGTGTAATGTTGGACCTTATTGTTGTACCCAGGGGTGTTTCCAAGTGTTGCTGGACCCGATGGATCTGTAGACTTTGATTTCGGGGTACTTTTAGTTGTTTGGAGCCACGGCTTGCGCGACTTGTACCGATGGTGCAATTTTGGCAGATTTTGGACTGTGAGCGTCTACACACTTCACCGACTTCAGGTTTGCCTTGGTTTAAGCTCTTCAGGTGGGTAAGCTTAATATTGATAAGGTTTTATATTCTGGTGAATGTAAATGCATTTGTGGGGATGTCACCCCTCTATGACTGACATCAGGCAAAATGGATGTACAACCGATATGAGCGAGAGGTAAGCAAGGAATAGCCTACTTGGGGGAGTGTGGCATACCATAGTAGGAATATTTTAGCGTGCTTTGCTTATATATGTTTTGTTGGGTTATATGTAATATAGATCTAAATAGGGGAAGAAACACCTAGAGGGGGGTGAATAGGTGTAAACGTATAAACACTAAAAAATCGTTGCGGTAAAAAACCCAATGCGGAAATAAAAATAACACGCAAGATTTTTACGCGGAAAACTCCAAACCGGAGTAAAAAACCACGGGACCGATAACACGGCGAAATCCGCTAGAATTAAAACACGTACAAGGTGATTTACCGTACACACTTACGACTCAACCTTTTCCATACGCTCCTAGAGGATCTTCTCCGCTCGCTCCACGACGCTTCTCGAATCCACGATCTGCGCCCAACGCCGAATCCACGGCGTCCAACGTCGAATCCACGACGTCCGACCGAATCCACGGTCTTCACCCAGTAGCACCCTTCGAATCCACGAACGTGCCTCGCTCCGAATCCACGAGAGCGGTTGAACCTTGAATCCACAAGGACACGCGAATCCACGCGCCGATTTTGGGGTAAATCGTTGTTTTTGGGTGGTGATGATCCGCCGAATACTTAGATCAAAGATAGATAGGAAATACCATCTAAGTATTCATTAGTTTGATTCAACTCAAGATGTGAGTATGAAAACCTAGAATCAAACTAATCAATATAGATGAAGAAACATAGAGTATTATCTAATGATTTCCTTTCTTCTCTATATGTGGATCTAGGGCCGTATAAAAGATGACGGCTTTTTGGATTATCGGCTTCTTTTTCGATTAACCCTAGAAAAAGAATCATAGGGTCTATTTATAGGTTAGAAACCCTAGGAAGGAGATAAGAATCAAAAACCTAACATTTCTGGAATTTTTACGGACGGTGATCCGGATCGGATTTGGGCGATCCGGATTGCAGTAGCAAGAAAGACGGTTTCCAGAAAAACAATCGTTCGGGATCCGGATCGGAATGCCTGATCCGGATCGTTCATACAATTCAGAAAACTCAACGTTCGGGATCGGATCGTGAGATGCTGCGATCCGGATTGAAGTAATGTATGAAA
Source organism: Tillandsia leiboldiana (assembly GCA_029204045.2). NCBI lineage: Eukaryota > Viridiplantae > Streptophyta > Magnoliopsida > Poales > Bromeliaceae > Tillandsia > Tillandsia leiboldiana. The sequence continues at coordinate 42,913 of JAQNDB010001578.1, forward strand.
CAACAACCTTCGGGATCCGGATCGCTGGCTCTGATCCGGATCCTGAACATGTCCGAACACCAGTTTTTGATTTTTATGCAAATAAAAATTCTTCCAGGTGTTTCTACACTACAAGAAGTATTCGGATCACCAAAAATCTTTAGTTAAACATACCTGATCCTTTTGAATTCTTCTTTCTTGAGATTGAGTTAAATGATCCAACCTTCTTCACCTTCAATCTTCAAGACTTGAACCTTTCACGAAATTACGCCAACTCAAATTCCGTAACAATCTCCCCCTTTGGCGGTTTCGTGACAAAACACAGATCCACTAAAGAAAATTCAAAAAGATATTTTTGTTGTTATCACCATACAACAAAAATTTACAATGGAGATCCAAAAATTTAAATACATGAGATATAAACTCCTAAAACAGACTCTAGACTTAGACATCTGTACTCTCTGCACAAAGAAATCATTTTTGACAAAAAGAGATCGTTAGATACCTCAAGAATATTTAGCATTCAAAACCTAACAGAGATAGAGTTTATGCTCACAATGACATTGAGTAATTCAGATATGTAATAAGATCACAATCAAACATTGACATATCTTCTAAGCAATAAAATTCCAAATGTCATAACTTTGCTTTGTTAGTAATCAAACAACTTGTTAGTAATAATACATGTCCAAATAGTTAGTCGAATAGTTAGTAGGAACATGCAACAAATCATAAGATAAAAACCAAAGTTGTGATACTTACCCTTCACCAAAGTCAAAGTTGAAGTGATACTTACCTTGATGTTCACAAGGAACATGCAACAAATCACAAGATAAAAACCAAAGTTGTGATACTTACCCTTCACCAAAGTCAAAGTTGAAGTGATACTTACCTTGATGTTCACACATTCACATCATCATTGTTCAGTTCTCTCTAAACTCTCTCCCCCTTTTTGTCAAAAACAAAGCCAAAATTACAAAAATTTTAAGGAGAGTTAAATAGATCAGAATAAAGAAACGTGAGAGCTGAATAATAACAAAAACTTAAAAACCTGCAAAAGAAAGATTAGAAACAAAAGTTTATGCAGAGTCGTCGGAGCTGATACACCCAAGCTTCTGAAACATTTTCTTGATCCGTTTGTTCATAGAAGCTTGTTCCTTCTTAACTTCTTTGATATCCACTTTCATTTCAGCGAAATCAGTAGCTATGCGTTCTTGCTCGTTTGAGAGTCGCTGTTGTTCCTTAAAGATTGAGCTAACCGACGCATCATCATCAGACGTTGATGGAGGTGCTGGTTGTGCTGCTGGTGTAGAGGTTGTTGCTTGTTGTTGTTGTGCTCGTTGGCGATGAGGAGGTATTATGGGATCATCTGGCTTCGTCGAGAGAGACTTCACAATTGTTGTCTCATTAATGGTGCCCAAACTGTACATGTATGAGCTCGCGCTTGTATCGACTTTAAACTTTTTGAGGATGCGCATGATTATCATTGGGTATGGTAGTCTCTCCGTGGGGTGAGAGTGTTCCACATACCGCGCCATCCTTGACCAAATGAGATAAGGAATATTCAAGTTTGCTCCCATCAATGCGGCCGGGTTTCCAAGGAGATAAAGGAATAACATCCTGTCCCATCGAAGAACCTTCGTATTCATGTTGGGAAGAATGTTGTAGCAGACAATGAAGTTTATATACCGATACTCTGGTCGAAGCTCTTTAGAGAAAACAGAATTTCCGGTTGACAAAGTATTCGGAACACAAATTCCATTAACTACAACTCTCCAGGAGTTGTCGTTGAAGCTTTGAGTTTTTTAGGTAATGGAGTCCATCAGCTCTGGCTGTCATACCTAGCACATCTCCAATCAGTTGGGGTGTGACTTTGATTTTGATATTTTTAACCAAAGTGTGAAATTCTCGACGTCCATCAACGTGATCAATTAGACTTGCAGCGTTCTGATAAAACATTCGAACTGAGTGTGGACAGTACCCAGTAGTCTCAGGGAAGTTGCAAATTTGAGCAAGACCAACTTGGTCAAACAGAATCCCAAAGACTGCAGATCGTTCCTTCATTGGTTTGACATTGACATGTCTCTCGCCAATGCATTCCCTCTTCTCAAAATCCTTGATTCTTGCGGAGCTGATGAAGTCTTGTGGAGAAGGCTGTCTAGCAACTGGTTGCTCGATGGAGATTCCTTGAGCACTGCCTCGTTTTCTTGCACCGGTTTTTTCTTTTTGTTCCAATTGGACTTGGTTCCATTGGCGCTTTCCCTTTTTCAGCTGCAGTGGCCGGAGCCTTTGAGGTTTCAGCAGGGGCTTTCCCTTTGGAGATAATGGGGACAGTTCCCTCGATTTCGATGTTATCCCAGTCAATCGACTCCGTCTCTGATTCAGTGTCAGAATCATCCTTAGTCTTCTTCGCTTTCTTAGCCTTCTTAGGCTTGGCAGTATCCTTGACATGTACCATGGCAGCAAGTAGGAAAATAATCCAAGTGATCACCATTTTGATTGCTAGTGAAAAATGTATCCTGTGAAGACCAACTCAAGAACACATGATAAATTGTTAATTTTCAAAGATTTGAAAAATTGTACCCAAACAATCATAATCATGTAGAGAGACTAAGAATCAAATTAGTTTTGCAAAAGGACTTTTACAAATAGATCAATTGCATGATTTTCAAAAATCCTTATTATATGCCCTAAAACCGAAATTTTTAGAAATCGAAGCCTAAAAATCCGTTAATCAGGAGAATACCTAGCATATAATCAAAACTACTCTACCCAGAGTTCTTATTTCAAAAGAAATTTGACCAAAAACCATTCAAAACGAAAAAAGATAGAAAAATCTCATCACGTTTTGAAGAAAATAGAGAAAACTGTGAAAAAACGGGATTTGATCAATAAAACTTACTTGTATTTGAAGAACTGAGTTTGGAAAGCTCCAAGGTGCAATAGTTCTAGAGAGAGAGGCTCTAGAGACTTGAGAACAAAAGATTAAGGTAAAAGAAATCAAACCCCTCTTGTTCTTATTAAAACCCTAGCCGTGATCCGGATCGGATCGAGATTTCGACCCGGATCGGCCAGCCGCAGGAAGAAGCCTGCGTTCGGGATCCGGATCAGCTTGCCCGATCCGGATCGGCTCCCACTTTTTCTTCAGAAAAATTTAGAAAAATTTCATAAGATCCAGAAACAGTATGTAAGCACAATCGTGTATCAATTTTAAAACAAAAATCATCGTTTCATACAACAAGAATTAGATTATGCCAAATCTATCAATAATATCCAAAAATGAAACGAGAATTTACAAAAATTAAATCCCTTAAAGTTGAACACCTTCAATTACATCTAACTTGATCTTATGAGTAATGCCTTTATCAAATCATCAGTTCGGTAAAGAAAATGAAATACAAAGATCAATAGATGTTTGAAATCCCAAATATGGTAGATAATTTATCTAGACAATCTGTTGAAGAGAGTGGCTCTTTGAGCATCTTTCTTTAAAATCCCACCTTATACCAACCTTGAAATTTTGACGGAGTCAAGTATTTTCAACATGCATTTTACTTAATCAAAAATTGAACAACCATGCTTGGTATACATGTGGTAGCTGCACACAATACTCGGACGACCGAGGTGGTAGCTCTTTCCTCCATGTGGTGGTAGTTTTCACACTCCTCATTGGGATGTAACTCTTTCCACATCTTTTGAGCATTTTACATTTCTTTGACTCCCCCTCAATTGGCTATCAATTATTTAAGATATAAAGTATTCAACCAAAAATTGATCTCGATTTCATACTCGACTAAGCAGTCAAATAAGATAATGACTATACCAAGAGATCATTGAGAGAGGAAATTGACTTTGATCACTTAGAAGATGATTTAATTAACATAAATGATCATTGCAACAGTGAAATATTATGATGGCAAAAGCATAATAAATTTCTAAATGTGCGAAAAGATGCAATTAAAGTCAATTATGATCTATGCTCAATTAATGTCCTATGTACAAACATAGATAATGAACAAAACACAACAAAAACAAAACCTATCCTAAGCAAAGGTTTCAAAAAGAAGTTATTTCAAGGAAAGCATTCCAATTGCTTTTCGCAAATGAATAAAACGTTTTTGATCCAAAGGTTTTGTTAAAATGTCAGCTAATTGATCCTCAGTTGAAATATATGAAAGTTGAAGAGTATTTGATTCAACTAGCTCTCTAAGAAAATGATATCTAAGTTCAATATGTTTTGTTCTAGAGTGCAACACATGGTTTTTAGAAATGTTGATTGCACTTGTGTTGTCACAAAGAATTGTTACCGAAGATGCTGAATCCGGAAGTCGCTCACACACACTTTTCATCCAAATGAGTTGGGTTGAACAACTACCCGCTGAAATGTATTCCGCTTCGGCAGTCGAGAGTGCTATGCATTTCTGCTTTTTACTGTGCCATGCAACAAGGCAATGGCCAAGATAGAAGCATGCACCACTCGTGCTTTTCCGATCATCCACTGATCCTGCCCAATCGGCATCTGAGTATCCAACAATATCCAAACTAGTTCCCATAGGATACCAAATTCCGAAATTAATTGATCCTTTGATGTACCGGATGATCCTTTTCACCGCTTTCCGGTGAACCTCCTTTGGTGCTGATTGATATCTCGCGCAAATACCAACACTAAAGGATATATCCGGGCGACTAGCCGTGAGGTAAAGTAGACTTCCAATCATACTTCGATACAATTTCTCGTCTACTTCTCACTTTGTGAATCACTTCCAAGTCCCCTTGTGGCTAGGTCCCATTGGAGTCGGAAAAATCCTTCGAATTTT
>JAQNDB010001579.1:0-47660 GCA_029204045.2 Tillandsia leiboldiana
CACCCGCGCGGCAGCCGCGCGGCGCCCGCGCGGTCGCCCCGCACCGGTTGCGGGCCCGCGCGGGTGCCTCCCGCGCGGCACGCCGTGCGGCGCCCGCGCGGTGCCCGCATGGATGCGGGCCCCGCGCGGGGGCCGCCGCGCGGCAGACGCACGGCGCCCGCGCGGTGCCGCAAGGTTGCGTGCCCCGCGCGGGTGTGGGCCTCCCGCGCGGTGGGGCATGGAATGGCGGGCCGCCAGGGGCCGCACGCGTGGAGCCGCAACGGCGCCCGCGCGGGCGCCGCACGGTGCCCGCGCTGTGCCCGCAAGGTTGCTGGGCCGCGGGGTGCCTCCAGCGCGGCAGCCGTGCGGCGCCCCCCGCGCGGTGCCCGGCAGGATGCGGGCCCGGAAGGGGGCTCCGCCCGCGCGGTGCCCGCTGGACGCGGGCCCCGCGAGGGGGCCGCCGCGCGGCAGCGCCGGCGCCCGCGCGGTCTTGTAGAGCCGATGGTTTAAAATATTTTAAGGTTACTTTTGGTTTCGTTAATTCCGCATTTCGTTTGCGGGGGGCTGGAGGGTGATCGAATAATTACTTGTTTCCCGGACAGACCGTCGGGGCCCGCGGGTATTTTTAGTTAATAGGGCTCGCGAAACGGAGAACGGCGGCGAAATCGGTTTTAATTCCGACGCGGAATCGTCCGGAATAAATTCCGGAAGGTAACTAACGGTTTCAGGTGGTTAACGCTGTTTTTCAGACAGACCGGACTCTGGTTCGCACCCGACTTGTACCCGTTTTAACTTGAACTGGGTTCTTCCCTTTACCCAATTTAACCGCTCCCGCCACCTTAATCACTTCCCCGCGTTTTTCCCATCGTACAACTCCCCACGAACCGCCCCCAACTTCCACCAATCCCAAAACTTCCCACCACTTACACCCCCAACTTCCCACGAACCGCCCCAACTTCCCACCACTTCCCCAACTACCGGCCACTCTCCTACAACTCCCCTTAACTCCCCTGCGTACGAAACCCCAAAGGAACGAAAACACACTTCCCCAACCTTTCAGTTTCCCAACCGTTACCTTACTTTCCCCAATCGATCGAGAGGAGAAGCAAGGCGGAGCGGGTGAGGAGAAGGAAGATCGCCGGCATACCTTCACCCAAGAACAGGCGATCATCCCTAGATACCCTAGCCGACGAAACCCAGGTAAGCATGGCTTAGGGTTCTTGTTTGGTCGTTTCTTGGTTCTCTTAGGAAAAAGGGAGGGGAGTCGGCGCCATTACAGGAGCACGCATGCGGCGGCGCCGCATGAGGGCGGCGCCGCGTGCAGGCACCGCATGAGGGGGCGCCGCATGCGGGCGCCGCGCTGCGGGCGCTCCGCATGCGAGTGCGGGCGGCAACGCATGCGGGCTGCCGCATACGGGCGCGCCACTTGCGGCGGCACCGCATGCGGGCTGCCGCATGCGGGCGCCGCCACTGGCAGGCGGCACCGCATGCGGGCTGCGCATGCGGGCGCCGCCACTTGCGGGCGCCGCATGCGGGCGCCGCCACTTGCGGGCGCTGCCGCATGCGGGCGCCGCCACTTGCGGGCGCCGCCGCATGCGGGTGCGGGCGGCACCGCATGCGGGCTGCCGCATGCATGCGGGCGCCGCTTGCGGGCGCCTCCGCATGCGGGTGCGGGCGGCACCGCATGCGGGCTGCCGCATGCGGGCGCCGCCACTTGCGGGCGCTGCCGCATGCGGGCGCCGCCACTTGCGGGCGCCGCCGCATGCGGGTGCGGGCGGCACCGCATGCGGGCTGCCGCATGCGGGCGCCACCGCTTGCGGGCCCCTCCGCATGCGGGTGCGGGCGGCACCGCATGCGGGCTGCCGCATGCGGGCGCCGCCGCTTGCGGGCGCCTCCGCATGCGGGTGCAGGCGGCACCGCATGCGGGCTGCCGCATGCGGGCGCCGCCGCTTGCGGGCGCCTCCGCATGCGGGTGCGGGCGGCACCGCATGCGGACAACGCCGCATGCGGGCGTCACCGCATGCGGACGGCCGCACGCAGTTAGTACGCCGCCCAGCCGTGCGGGCCAGGCGTGTACGTGTGCGAATTGTGCGCAAGGTGAGGGGGCGCCGGGTGCTCTAGTCGTTAATCTGACAAAGTCTTAAGTTTCTGACTCCTGTATGACAGATTCGTGTAGGTCCGGGCGGGCACCCGAGACGCGAGAGATCCTAACATCAGTCAGGAGCGCGACAACAAGGTGGGTTTACGGTCGAGGCAGAGTATTGTGTTGGTAAACCGAAAGGGACTTTTTATTGTTAATCGGTACTAACACTGACGGTTTCTATGATGTACTATATTACCCCGTGTTTGGTTACTTATGCTCGAGTTGCGACACGCGCACCCGCGGTCTGGCCACCGCAAAGGGTGCTCTTTTCCGGAAAGGCGGTCTTCGACCCGTGTTACCCCACGAGGTGACGTAGTGGGGGCCCCGTAGGTGTGGGGTTTGAGGCAGCGAGGTGCGAGCGGTGCGACCTGTCGGGATTGGATCCCGATGAGGTCAGGTGTGCGACCTGTCGGGATTGGATCCCGATGTGGTCAGGTGTGCGACCGCCGGGATAGGTGCCCGACGCGGTCAGGTGTTACAGGTGATACCGGGGTTGCAGGTGTTACAGGTGGTACAGGTGGTTGCGAGTTACCGTTACGAGTAGAGCGGTTGTTCCGGCTAGTCTTACTTTTGTGGCTTGGTATTACTTTACTGCTTTAGTACTATTGTTATGATAGTGTCGCTGACTACCCACTCTGTGACAGGTACCTCCAGGGGGTAGAGGTAGGCGACGGTGAGGCCGAGGTGGTAGCAGTCGGGCTGAGAGAGCCCTAGTATGCTATTTTATTTACTTTCTCTGCATTTCATTCGGAATTGTAGGTTATTGTGTGGTTCTCGATACCCTTGTGGGGTCGTGTGGATGTTGAGTACTTCATTCTGGTTATGCACTACTGTTTCTTTATATTCCCGTTTGGCCATTTTCTAAACAAATCAACTAGAAAACAAAAGAAAAAGGACTTCGAAAACTGCTTTCAAAAGTCTAGGGTCGGGTGGGCCCATTTTCTAAACCTTGTGGATTTATGCCGTTTTCCAATCTGTATTCAAAACCTAAGGCCGTGTGGGCCTGTTTTCAAAACGGTGAGTTTATACTTTCAACTTGACTGGCCACGGGTATTGTTTAGTCTTCATGCACCGTACTACTTCGAACTGTTGTGATTAAATGGGAAAATGATTGCCTATGTTCGACTATTGTAACAGCCGCGACGCCGTGCATATACAGAGGAGACTCTGCCCGATTTTCGAGTAAATCTGTATATGTGGCGGGTCTGGGCACGCGCCGGGGAAGGAGGTTTTTAAACAAAAATTTTGTACGCACTTTACGCGTACTTTGAGGTATCGTTTCCGCTAAAATAAAACCCCGGGGCGTGACAGATTAAGATGGTATCAGAGACTTTGCTTTAATCACAACAGTGACAGCCCAACATCCACCGAGATATCACACTTAACTACGAATAAATGAAATGTGCAGGGTTAAGGGTGTAGGACGTGAGTGAACGTGGGGGAAGGGGAATTTGTGTGAATTATTTACGCACGGTTTTCTTGGTATGCTGGGACTAATGTGTTTGCTTGGTGTGCACAGATAGAAGCCCAATTTTGGGTAGGTAACTACTGCCAGACATGGACCTTGCGGCAGAGGCGAACCGCTTACTACGCAACCAGCTGCGCGACGTGGCTGGGCAATTGCTAACTCTCGCGGAGCACGTGGGTATACTGACTCAGGAGCTCGAGAGTGTCGACCGCGCCCAGCACGGCACCGGTGGTGTTAACCCCGTGGGATACCACCGACTGGCGTTTCCACCTTTCAGGGAGCGGTCAACTTGGCCGTGCGCGCGGAGCTAGAGCGTACACGACGGGCACACCCCTACCCCGGCCCGACAGGGGGCCCCTACCAGTGCGGCAGAGCGACCAAGCGCCAGAGGAACGGGCCGAAACCCGGGCAGGCGATGAGGGAGGGACCTGCACCACCGACGCCATGCGTCATTTGTGACGGTGCACATCCAATGATGGATTGCCCTTGGCGGGATGAGCATTGCTTCCGGTGTGGCAGGCCGGGCCACACACGTTACGAGTGCCCCCGGAGGCCGGGCGTCACCAGACCCCCGGCACCGAGACCCGACGACCCACGCCTGACGGACTCCTCCGATACCGAGACCCCACCCCGCCACGTCGAACGTAGCTGGCCCAGAGGTTGTGGACGGACCTCCCCAGCTGCCCCGGGGAGCAGTGATGCAGAAGCCTAGAACAGGTATATATATATATATATATTTTTTTCCCTTTATCGTTTTCTTGGTTAGGCATCGATTCCCATCTTCCGTTTTTGTCTTTTTCTTTCTCCGCGTACTGTGCGGCTGTGTCGGGGGGGGGGGGGGTTTATATAGGATAGGAGCGGGGTTACTCCCCTAGTCCGCCTGAGGAGTTGTGAACGCTAGGTAGGAACCCTTACAAGTGGTTCTGAGGAGAGAACCCTACCTAGTTTGTTGGTTTGTTCAAAACCCCGGAGGAGGAACTTCGCACCACCCCCGACGACGACATCAGAGACGGTGGCCTGAGTTATTGAAGGATTACGACATAACGATCCAATACCACCCAGGAAAGCAAACGTGGTAGCAGACGCTGAGCAGGAAGGGGCGATTGGAGGGAGGATCGTAGGTGCGATAACTGAGCAGAGCAACTTGATCGCGGAATTCTCACGACTAGGGTTGGAAGTAGTGCCAGCAGGCACGGTTGCACAACTTCTAACTCTGGTGGTCAAGCCAACACTGCTAGAAAAGATTCGAGAGGGACAGCAGGCGGACTCGCACTTACAGCTCGTAAGAGACAAGATCTCACCGGATCAGGAAGGGGACTTTTCATTGGAAGGCGATGACACCCTACGGTTCCGCGGGTGGATTTGTGTGCCGGATACCCCGGAATTGAAGAAGGAAATTCTGTCCGAGGCACACAGCGCCCCTTATGCAGCGCATCCAGGAGGTACAAAGATGTACAGGGACCTTAAGCAGACCTTCTGGTGGCCCAAGATGAAGAGGGATGTAACTCAATTTGTAGCTCATTGCCTGGTGTGTCAACAAATAAAGGCGGAACATCAACGACCGGCGGGAAAGTTACAACCCTTACCGGTACCGGAGTGGAAGTGGGATCATATCACCATGGACTTTGTCACCGGGTTTCCACGTTCACAGCAAGGACATGACACAATATGGGTTGTGGTGGACCGGCTAACTAAGTCAGCGCACTTCCTGCCGATTCACACAACTTGGACCAGGGAGCAGGTTGGCTCAGGTCTATCTCAGCGAGATTGTGAGACTGCACTGGAGTACCGGCATCGATCACATAGACAGAGACACCGCGTTTCGTCTCAAAGTTTGGCGAGCCTGCAACAGCCTTGGGGACTAAATGCCACTTCAGCACCAGCCTCTCACCCCTCAGACAGACGGGCAGTCGGAACGAGTGATACAGATGCTAGAAGACCTGCTTCGGGCCTGTGTACTCGATTGGGGAGTCGGTTGGGAGCGTTATCTACCACTTGTAGAATTCGTTACAACAATAGCCACCAGGCCCAGCATACTGATGGCACCCTACGAAGCCTTATACGGGAGACGCTGCCGATCCCGATCTGTTGGGACGACTTGGGAGAACGGAAGTTCTTGGGACCCGACTTGGTGGAAGAAACAGAAGAGAAGGTGCGCCTCATCAGACAGCGCTTACTAACTGCCCAGAGTCGACAAAAGAGCTACGCGGATCGAAGACGCCGCGACTTAGAGTTCCAGGTGGGAGAACACGTGTTTTTGCGGGTCCTCGCCGTCCAGGGGAATCAAGCGGTTCGGGTTAAAAGGCAAGCTAAGCCCGCGGTTCGTGGGCCATTCGAGATCCTGGAACGGATTGGCCCAGTGGCTTACCGCCTTGCCCTACCACCGAACCTCAATCGGATTCATGACGTATTCCACGTTTCGATGCTCAAGAAATACCTCCCCGACCCGTCGCACGTCCTGGACGTCTCAACACTCGAACTAAAGGAGGACCTAAGCTTCGAGGAAACCCCTGTGCGAATACTAGCAAGAGAAAGTAAGACGCTTCGAAACCGAGACATCCCCTATGTGAAGGTGCACTGGAACAACCACGAGGAGCGGGAAGCGACCGTGGGAACTAGAATCGAAGATGAGAGAGGGCTACCCTTATCTCTTTACCGAGAACCAGGATTGAGTTTCGAGGACGAAACTCGTTTTAAGAGGTGAGTGGTGTAGTAGCCGCTGGTTTTAAAATATTTTAAGGGTCTACTTTTGGTTTCGTTAATTCCGCATTTCGTTTCGGGGGCTGGAGGTGATCGAATAATTCCTTATTTCCGGACAGACCGTCGGGGCCCGCGGGTATTTTAGTTAATAGGGCTCGCGAACGGAGAACGGCGGCGAAATCGGTTTTAATTTCTGACGCCGGAATCTCCCGGAATAAATTCCGGAAGGTAACTAACGGTTCAGGTGGTTAACGCGGTTTTTTCAGACAGACCGGACTCTGGTTCGCACCCGACTTGTACCCGTTTTAACTTGAACTGGGTTCATTCCCTTTACCCAATTTAACCGCTCCCGCCACCTTAATCACTCCCGCGTTTTTCCCATCGTACAACTCCCCCAAACCGCCCCCAACTTCCCACACTCCCCCCAACTTCCCACCACTTCCCCACAACTTCCCACGAACCGCCCCAACTTCCACCACTTCCCCCAACTACCGGCCACTCCCTACAACTCCCCTTAACTCCCCCTGCGTACGAAACCCCAAAGGAACGAAAAACCCACTTCCCCAACCTTTCAATTTCCCAACCGTACCGTACCTTTCCCCAATCGATCGAGAGGAGAAGCAAGGCGGAGCGGGTGAGGAGAAGGAAGATCGCCGGCATACCTTCACCCAAGAACAGGACGATCATCCCCTAGATCAACCCTAGCCGACGAAACCCAGGTAAGCATGGCTTAGGGTTCTTGTTTTGGTCGTTTCTTGGTTCTCTTAGGAAAAGGGGAGGGGAGTCGGCGCCATTACCGGAGCCACGCATGCGGGCGGCGCCGCATGAGGGCGGCGCCGCGTGCATCGCATGCGGGCGGCGCCGCGCGCGGGAGGCACCCGCATGCGGGCTGCCGCATGCGGGCGCCGCCGCTTACCCGGGCGCCTCCGCATGCGAGTGCGGGCGGCACCGCATGCGGGCTGCCGCATGCGGGCCCCGCTACTTGCGGGCGGCACCGCATGCGGGCTGCCGCATGCGGGCGTCGCCACTTGCGGGCGGCACCGGCATGCGGGCTGCCGCATGCGGGCGCCGCCACTTGCGGGCGCTGCCGCATGCGGCGCCGCCACTTGCGGGCGCCGCCGCATGCGGGTGCGGGCGGCACTGCATGCGGGCTGCCGCATGCGGGCGCCGCCGCTTGCGGGCGCTTCCGCATGCGGGTGCGGGCGGCACCGCATGCGGGCCTGCCGCATGCGGGCGCCGCCACTTGCGGGCGGCAGCGCATGCGGGCTGCCGCATGCGGGCGCTGCCGCATGCGGGCGCCGCCACTTGCGGGCGCCGCCGCATGCGGGTGCGGGCGGCACCGCATGCGGGCTGCCGCATGCGGGCGCCTCCGCATGCGGGTGCGGGCGGCACCGCATGCGGGCTGCCGCATGCGGGCGCCGCCGCTTGCGGGCGCCTCCGCATGCGGGTGCGGGCGGCACCGCATGCGGGCTGCCGCATGCGGGCGCCGCCGCTTGCGGGCGCCTCCGCATGCGGGTGCGGGCGGCACCGCATGCGGGCTGCCTCATGCGGGCGCCGCCGCTTGCGGGCACCTCCGCATGCGGGTTGCGGGCGGCACCGCATGCGGGCTGCCGCATGCGGGCGCTGCAGCTTGCGGGCGCCTCCGCATGCGAGTGCGAGCGGCACCGCATGCGGACAACGCCGCATGCGGGCGTCACCGCATGCGGACGGCCGCACGCAGTTAGTACGCCGCCCAGCCGTGCGGGGGCCAGGCGCGTACGTGTGCGAATTGTGCGCAAGGTGAGGGGGCGCCGGGTGCTCTAGTCGTTAATCTGACAAAGTCTTAAGTTTCTGACTCCTGTATGACAGATTCGTGTAGGTCCGGGCGGGCACCCGAGACGCGAGAGATCCTAACATCAGTCAGGAGCGCGACAATAAGGTGGGTTTACGGTCGAGACAGAGTATTGTGTTGGTAAACCGAAAGGGACTTTTTATTGTTAATCGGTACTAATACTGACGGTTTCTATGATGTACTATATTACCCCCGTGTTTTGGTTACTTATGCTCGAGTTGCGACACGCGCACCCGCGGTCTGGCCACCGCAAAGGGTGTTCTTTTCCGGAAAGGCGGTCTTCGACCCGTGTTACCCCACGAGGTGACGTAGTGGGGGCCCCCGTAGGTGTGGGGTTTGAGGCAGCGAGGTGCGAGCGGTGCGACCTGTCGGGATTGGATCCCGATGAGGTCAGGTGTGCGACCTGTCGGGATTGGATCCCGATGTGGTCAGGTGTGCGACCGCCGGGATAGGTGCCCGACGCGGTCAGGTGTTACAGGTGATACCGGGGTTGCAGGTGTTACAGGTGGTACAGGTGGTTGCGAGTACCGTTACGAGTAGAGCGGTTGTTCCGGCTAGTCTTACTTTTGTGGCTTGGTATTACTTTACTGCTTTAGTACTATTGTTATGATAGTGTCGCTGACTACCCACTCTGTGACAGGTACCTCCAGGGGGTAGAGGTAGGCGACGGTGAGGCCGAGGTGGTAGCAGTCGGGCTGAGAGAGCCCTAGTATGCTGTTTTATTTACTTTCTCTGCATTTCATTCGGAATTGTAGGTTATTGTGTGGTTCTCGATACCCTTGTGGGGTCGTGTGGATGTTGAGTACTTTCATTCTGGTTATGCACTACTGGTTTCTTTATTATTCCCGTTTGGCCGTTTTCTAAACAAATCAACTAGAAAACAAAAGAAAAGGACTTCGAAAACTGCTTTCAAAGTCTAGGGTCGGGTGGGCCCGTTTTCTAAACCTTGTGGATTTATGCCGTTTTCCAATCTGTATTCAAAACCTAAGGCCGTGTGGGCCTGTTTTCAAAACGGTGAGTTTATACTTTCAACTTGACTGGCCACGGGTATTGTTTAGTCTTCATGCACCGTACTACTTCGAACTGTTGTGATTAAATGGGAAATGATTGCCTATGTTCGACTATTGTAACAGCCGCGACGCCGTGCATATACAGAGGAGACTCTGCCCGATTTTCGAGTAAATCTGTATATGTGGCGGGTCTGGGCACGCGCCGGGGAAGGAGGTTTTTTAACAAAAAATTTTTGTACGCACTTTACGCGTACTTTGAGGTATCGTTTCCGCTAAAATAAAACCCCCGGGGCGTGACACGCGGTGCCCGCAAGGTTGCGGGCCCGCGCGGGTGCCTCCCGCGCGGCAGCCGCGCGGCGTCCGCGCGGTACCCGCACGGTTGCGGGTCCGCGCGGTGGCCGCGCGGCGCCCGTGCGGTGCCGTCCGTGACCCTCCTCCGCGCGATGCCCTAGCGGCACCGCGCGCCTCCGCCGTCCGTTCCGCGCCTTTTCAAGAAGACGATGTCGGCGACGGTGACGGATACGACGGAGAAAACAAGAAACCAAGAACTCAACGAAAGAGACAACGAACAAAATCCCAAATAATTTAAATAAATTATTTTACTAACCGAAGATCGACGGGACGGTCGTCCGGTCGCGTTCTTGTCTTCGGTTCGGCGTCCGGGAAGATCGGGCTCCTTCTCTTTCCCCTTTCCCTTTCTTCCGGCTAGGGTTCCCGTCTTTTCCTTTTTCCCTTCTCTCCGATTAGGGTCTTATTATTTTCTTTTCTTTTCCTTTTCGATAATCGGGATCCCTTATATAGTCGTACTTTACCTTTAATTAATCCCTCTTAATTCGTACGTAAGAGAATTAATTAATTTTCCGTCTGGGATAATTAATTAGCTAATTAATTATCCCCCACGAGATAAACTGTCAAGCCCCGGGGTCGAAACTGCGACCCGGGCTCGCTAACAGATCCGCCATCTGTACGGAAACTGCCGTACAGACGAAGCGTCTAGCCTGCAAAAGATAAAACTACAGCTACACAGATACCAGAGCGGATAAAAAGCTGTAATATAAAATTTCACAACTACAAAGTTGCAACAACACATAGCCTATCTCCCAAAATCAGATGATACAATAGAAGTCCACCTATACAACATCTACAAATCCAAATGGGAGATAGCTAACAGGAAACATAACCAACTCCCACAATCCGGGATGGTACATCTACCTCTCTCTAAAGTAACAATGCTGGTAGGGAACTATCACGCGACTCCCTGTCCTCGGTCCGTCCAGTCAAGCCCAGCAGGAACGGAAGAAAGCCTCAGCAACCTGTCACCGACAGAGGGTGTGAGAACTACATCCTACACTAGTTCTCAGTGGGTACCATCTCCAAGAACCACGGTCTTCCCACTAAGTCTACCAGAGGCATAAGATAACAGATAAGACTGATAATAATATCAATAGCTGGAAAAGAATCTACAGCTATCATGCCTCTATCTACTATGCTCAAAAGGAAGAGACTATGGATGATGGTATGCAGTCACTCACTGCTGACAATATGTCACAAGTACTAAGCCCAAGACGCTCTACTATGACACATGCTACGCCAACACTCTCTCAGTGTAACCCAAATCTCAGCGACTGCCCCACAGGGTCCAGTCGAGTCAAGCCTGCGCCCCCTGGTGTATCAACCAGGGTGTCCAAACGGACAAACTCGATATCTCACACAGTGACCCCATGGTAGCTCGGCCAGGGGTATCAAGCGACCTCTATTATATGAACTAGGCGCATCATCGCAGCCTCGTCAGGCTCGGTATCATCATCGCAGCCTCATCAGGCTCGGAATCATCAACGCACCCGGGGCGTAGCTCGAGGGGTGCGACCCCACCGAACTCAAGTATCTCATCAGTATCACTGTCTCACAAGTGGCTCCTGCAGGCTATAGTCCTCGATCAAACAGATCGGTATCTCGATGCTCAAAGCACAACTCAGTCGGAGAACCCTCCACGACTCAATCTCACAACACTGACCCGCTCAACGAAAGTACCACACAGCTGGGACCACCGTCTCTCCCAACGGCTTCCACAAGAACACCCCCTCAACTCAACACACAACTCATGGCCGGAGATGCTCCACAGCCAGATCTACGAAGGGTCCGAGACCCAGGAGACTAACACCTACGCCCCCAAGAAAGAGAACAGCCCTTAGAACCCAGATCACTCGAATCCGCTCGGGTGGATAAGTTTATAAGAAACCATGTCATTTATTTCAGAAAACCATTCAATCTGAGAGAAATCCATCTTTTAATGATTTTTAGTCTTTTTAGGAAAACCCTTTGAAATCAAGTTTTATGCCCACGCCTCGAAGAGCTAATGCCCTCGTCCTATCAAACAAGAACAAACTCAGGCGACTTTGCGAGGCTTGGAAGAAATCACTGCCTGACCAAAATCATGTATTCGTCCAAAAAGGTTCTGGGTTCAAGGTCCTGCTAACACACGTGCACCACGATCACAACAGGGTGGTGACGAGAAGAACAGCGGAAAGGAAAACCCCGGGACCACCGTCTACCTAAAACGGTTCCCCACGCACTAACACTGGCCTAACCCAGCCACCAGACCCCACTCGCCCCCCCCGGGCCCGAGTGCAACACCCGTCCCCCAACACTCTGACCACTCAGCCCACTACCCGGGCGAGGAACACTATGTCCAGAAGAGTATGCAACGTGTGGGATGTCTAAAGCATAAAAGAACCTAGCCCAGATTAAGGTTCTCTATTGGTCTGGTCAAACACATGCACATATAACGGGGGTGCTATTTAAGTTCCAAGAAAACACTTAAACTAGCATGCAATCCTATCACAATATAATTAGAAGGAAGTCCATAGACTTGGAGAGAAAAACCAACCCACCTCAGAAAGCCACCAATTGCTTGTCGACACTTGCAATTGGGCTCAGCGGGACTTACCTTGCCTCCACGAGGTCCGCACGCAAAACGGAGCACGCTGCGTCCATCCACACGACTGCGCGCTCTGCGGATGTCCCGAAACAAGCCGGCGGGTCCACGCGACGGAAAAACCAACAACCGCCCCCGGCGGAAGCTAAAAACAGCACCGCAAGCTGCCAGAAGCGAAGAAATCGCAAAATCAATCAAAACGGTCAAAACCGAGCATCCGACGGTGAAAAACAGCCTCCGTCGGCGAAAACAGCCTCCGTCAGCGAAAACCAGCGTCCGACGGCGAAAACAGACTCCGACGGCGAAAACAGCGCGCGGCGGCGAAAACCAGCCTCCGTCGGCGAAAAACTGCGCCCGACGGCGAAAAACAGCACGCGGCGGCGAAAAACTGCTCCGTCGGCGAAAAACTGCGCCCGACGGCGAAAAACAGCACGCGGCGGCGAAAAACTGCTCCGTCGGAGAAAAACTGCGCCCGACGGCGAAAAACAGCACGCGGCGGCGAAAAACTGCTCGAAAACTGCTTGCGAAAACAGCTCGCGAAAAACCCTGCGAAAACAGCTAGCGAAGCCGCTCGCGAAAAATCCTGCTAAGACAGCTTAGCGAAACCGCTCGCGAAAAAACCTGCGAAGACAGCTTAGCGAAACCGCTCGCGAAAATCCTGCGAAAACAGCGCCGACGGCGAAGACGACACCCGACGGCGAAAAACGGCGCCGGCACGCAAACCGAGGTGCAGCCCGCTGTCCGGGAGCTCGCCGAGCGTCGAAAACACCGCCGAGCGACGAGGGAGGCCCGCCGCGCGGCGCCCACCCCGGTCGCCCCGCGCAGCGGCCTGCTGCGCGGCGACAGAACGCGCCGCGCAGCGCCCTGCGGCGCTGCGCGCGCAGCCCGCTGCGCTGCGCGCGGCCGCGGGCCCGCGCGCGGCCCGCGCGCGGCCCGCGCGCGGCCCGCGCGGCCCTGCCGCGCGCGGCCAGGCAATGCCGCGCGCGCGCCAGCGCGCGGCCCTGCCGCGCGCGGCCAGGCACTGCCGCGCGCGCCTGCGCGCGGCCATGCCGCGCGCGCCTGCGCGCGGCCAGGCAGCGCCGCGCGCGCCAGCGCGCGGCCCTGCCGCGCGCGCCTGCGCGCGGCCTGGCAGCGCCGCGTGCAGCACTTTGCTACACGCGGCGCCGCGCCCAGCGGCACGTCGCCGCAGGGTGCTGCCAACAGCAGCACCCTGGCGCCGCGCTTGCGCCGTTGCACGCGCGCGCGGCCGCCGGCGACGGAAACTTCGACAGTAAATTATAAGAAAATCCCGAAAAATCCGACCAATCCAAATAAAATAAACTAAACAAAAACAAAATCCTGCAAAGCCCCAAAACACCGAAAAACCCCAAAAACTGAAATTGCTTACCTCGTTGTCGCACGCCGCACGCCCACGAGCATCCACTCGGCCTCCAACGGTGAGTCCGAAAACCAAGAACAGTCCAAACCCTTTTTCTTTCTTCTTCTTCTTCTTCCTTTTCCTCTCTTTTCTTTTCCTTTCTTTCTTTCTTCCTTTCCTTTCTTTCTCTGCTGCAGAGGGAGGCTGGAGCCTTTTTATAAAGCAAAAGGCTTAATTAACGAATTAATTAATTAACTAATTCCAAAAATCCAACTCCAACTCACTTTCTGCCTTCGGGCTCTCCGCCGCTGCCTGGAACCTCCCGAACTCCGCTGTAAATCAAAAGTACACGCGCTCACAGCTTTTTCTCTTCAAAAAGCTCATCTGTTGAGTCGGGGTGCTCAAATCAATTACCGGCTCCAAAATTGCCAGTTCCGACTCACTTTTTACCTCCGGATCCTCCGCGTCAGTCCGGAACCTCCCGAACCTCGCTGTAAATCAAAAGTACACGTGTCCACAGCTTTTTCTCCTCAAAAAGCTCATCCGTTGAGTCGGGGTGCTCAAATCAATTACCGGCTCCAAAATTGCCAGTTCCGACTCACTTTTTGCCTCCGGATCCTCCGCGTCAGTCCGGAACCTCCCGAACCTCGCTGTAATATGAAAGTACACCTGTTCCAAGTGTCCCCGAATTCCCGGCACTCCACGGTGAAGTTGGAAATTTCCAATCTCATCCTCAATCGGCCTACAAAGCCCGGAAAAACCCCGAATCGAGCTGGAGCTTCCGCGTTGATCCGAATCAACCCGGCATCCACTGTGAACTCAGATGCAACATGCCCAAGGCAATTCTCTGCTCCAAGCCATCTGTGTGGTCGGCGCGCTATCCAAAGACCCGGTACTCTACATAAACCACCTTATCTCTAACGGGTGCAAGATATTTAGCACGGATTCCGATGCACGACTAATTACCGTATCACTTTGAATCCCGTTCAGGGGGTTCCCGATTTCGGATTTCAGATCCGATCGCGCCATCGGCTTTCTTTCTCCGCGCACAATCGCGGGAAAATACTAGCGTCCCACAATGGCCAACTTCAAGAATTGAATAATTCTATTTCACTTAAAGGCTTAAACGACTACACGTAAGTCACAAATACCCCGAAAGGCCGGATCACTACACCACTCACACTTTATAAAAAGTTTCGTCCCGAAACTTAAATACAAACCCCACTAATCAATTCGGGAAAACATTCCCTCATCTTCGATTCCAGTTCCCACGTCGCCTCGCGCTCTTCGTGGTTGCTCCACTGGACCTTCACATAGGGGATAGTTCGATTGCGCAACTTCTTGTCCTCTCTTGCCAAAATCCGCACCGGCGTCTCCTCGACGCTTAAATCCTCTCGCAACTCGATGGCGGAGGCATCCAAGGCATGAGAGGGGTCAGCTAAGTATTTCCGGAGCATTGAGACATGGAATACGTTATGGACTCGTTCGAGATTCGGCGGCAGAGCTAATCGGTACGCCACCGGTCCTATGCGTTCTAGGATCTCGAACGGTCCTACGTACCTCGGGCTTAACTTTCCCTTTATGCCGAAGCGTCGGTTCCCTTTGGAGGGCGAAACTCGGAGTAACGCGTGCTCGCCCACCATGAACTCTAAGTCTCGACGTCTGTTGTCCGCGTAGCTTTTCTGTCTGCTCTGGGCGGTTAGTAGCCTTTGTCTAATCAATCGCACTTTTGCTTCGGTCTCCTCCACCAAATCTGGGCCCAGAAACTTACGCTCACCCAGGTCGTCCCAGCATATTGGAGACCGACAGCGGCGCCCGTACAGGGCCTCGTATGGTGCCATCTGAATGCTGGTCTGGTAACTATTATTATAGGCAAATTCCACTAGGGGCAAGCACCGTGCCCATCCTTCGCCCAGGTCTAAAACGCATGCCCGAAGCATGTCCTCCACAATTTGTATCACCCGCTCTGATTGTCCATCGGTCTGCGGGTGAAAAGCCGTACTGAAGTGCACCTTGGTTCCCATTACTCGCTGCAGGCTCTGCCAAAAGTTTGACACAAATCGCGTGTCCCTGTCCGACGTGATGGACGTCGGCACCCCATGCAGCCTTACTATCTCGTTGATGTAGGTTTGCGCCAGTCGTTCCCGCGCCCACGTCGTGTGTATGGGCAGAAAGTGGGCCGATTTCGTCAGACGGTCCACGATTACCCATATTGCATCGTGTCCCTGTGACGATCTCGGGAACCCGGTCACAAATTCCATGGTAATCATGTCCCACTTCCACACGGGCACCGGTAAGGGTTGCAATTTTCCTGCTGGACGCTGGTGCTCGGCCTTCACTCGTTGGCACACCAGGCAGTGTGCCACAAATCGAGTCACGTCTCCCTTCATTTTGGGCCACCAGAAGGTCTGTTTGACGTCCTTGTACATCTTCGTTCCCCCGGGGTGCGCTGTATATGGAGCGGTATGCGCCTCCCGCAGGATTTCCTCTTTGAGTTCCGGTAGATCCGGCACGCAGATTCGTCCCCGAAATCGTATCGTGCCGTCGGAGTTTACTGTTAAATCACCTTCTGGGTCGGTAGTTACTCTACCTCGCACCAGCTGGAGTTGGTCATCAGTCGACTGCCCCTCGAGAATTCTGTCAAGCAGGGTAGGTCTGACCACCAGTGTCAGAAGTTGTTCGGCTGTACCCGCTGGTTCTACTTCTAGTCTTAATCGCGAAAATTTCGCAATCAGACTATCTTGCTGGGTGATGGCACTTTCCCCTGCCTTCTCGGCCTGACCCTTACGGCTCAGGGCATCGGCCACCACGTTTGCCTTTCCCGGGTGGTAGTGGATCGTTAAATCATAATCCTTCAATAGCTCGAGCCACCGTCTTTGTCGCAAATTTAACTCCTTTTGGGTGAAAAGGTACTTAAGACTTTTATGATCTGAGTACACATTGCAGTGTGCCCCATATAGGTAGTGTCTCCAAAGCTTGAGGACGAACACAACCGCTGCGAGTTCCAAATCGTGCACGGGGTAGTTTCGCTCGTATTCTTTGAGCTGCCTTGACGCATAGGCTATAACCTTCCCCCGTTGCATGAGCACTCCACCCAGTCCGTTTCGCGATGCATCGCAATACACTTCATAATCCTCCCCTGGTTCCGGCAGGGCGAGAATCGGAGCTCGCGTCAATCTATCCTTGAGCTCCTCGAAGCTCCTCTGACATTTGTCCGTCCAGATGAACTTTTCCCCCTTTTTAGTCAAGCGGTTTAAGGGGGTGGCTATCTTGGAGAAACCCTCCACGAAGCGTCGGTAGTACCCGGCTAATCCTAGAAAGCTTCGAACCTCCGTTACCGTCGTCGGTTGGGACCAGTCCGTCACCGAATCTATCTTCTTCGGATCGACTGCGACCCCAGCCGCCGAGATTACGTGCCCCAAGAAGCCAACCTCTCGGAGCCAGAACTCACACTTTTTGAGTTTGGCGTAGAGTTTCTGTTCCCGTAGGGTCTGGAGGACTGTGCGCAGATGTTCTTCATGTTCCTCATCTGTACGGGAATAGATGAGGATATCGTCGATGAAGACCACCACAAATAAATCCAGGAAGGGTTTGAATACCCTGTTCATCATGTCCATGAACACTGCCGGGGAATTTGTGAGCCCGAACGGCATTACAGTAAATTCGTAATGACCGTAGCGAGTCCGAAAAGCCGTTTTGGGGATGTCCTCCCCCTTGACCTGGACCTGATGATAGCCCGACTGCAGGTCAATCTTTGAAAACACCGTCGCCCCCTGTAGTTGGTCGAAGAGGTCGTCGATCCTTGGCAGGGGGTACTTGTTCTTAATGGTGACCTTATTTATCTCCCGGTAGTCGATGCACAACCGGAGACTTCCGTCCTTCTTTCTCACAAACAGGACGGGCGCGCCCCAGGGTGACGCGCTAGGTCTGATGAAGCCTTTATCCAAAAGGTCCTCCAACTGTGCCTTGAGTTCCTTCAACTCTGCGAAGGCCATCCTGTACGGTGCCTTGGTGATGGGTTTGGTGCCGGGAAGTAGTTCAATGGGAGAGTTGACTTCTCGTTCCGGCGGCGCTCCGGGGAGCTCTGCCGGAAATACGTCCAGAAATTCCCTTACCACGGGACCGCTGGTCCTTATCAGGGGAGCGGCCCTGAACTACCTATCGGCCCACTGGGTTCTCGGCTGCAAGGCATAGGGTGGAGCCTATTTATTCCTTGCATGGCCCTTAACTGGCCCCGAGTACACAAGGTTCTCCTATGCTTCGAAGCTCGCCTGCGCACATCGGCCGGGGGAGGCTTCGCCTAATACTTAAGGATTCTAGAGAGAGGGAGCGAGAGAGAGAGCGTCTAATAGGGGTAGCAGGCTAAGGTGTGACCGGTGCTCCTAATCTAAGAAGGAAAAGTGAAACCAAAAGTTTACCTGCCGTCACTAGGTCTGGGACGTAGCGTCCTCCACTGAAGCGTCCCGGGAAGCCCGTCCACAGCCCTTGGGCCAGCGTCGTACGGCGTGCTGGGGAAGGGACTTGACGTCTGAGGAGTCTGCGGATTGCTGGTCGTCAGGCGAATCCTTTGGCTGAACGGGGGCCGCAGCACTCTCTGGTCCTTTCTGCTGCGGTGGCGCGGTGGCGGCGGGGATGGGCCCCTGTGGGCAGAAGGCACGGGAGTGGTCCGGTAAGCCGCACTGATTGCAGTAATGGTACCTCCACGTACATTCTGCCACCGGGTGAGCACCCTTGCAGATTACGCACGGTCCCCGAGGTGGTTTCGCATCCCTTTGATATTCCATGATCGAGCGGTTCCCTTGTCTAATGTTCTTCAGGTCGTCCTCCAATTGCCGCTTGACGCTGTCGGAGAAGAAAGCGTCAAAAAGTTCCTCTCTAAAGGCCGTCCATGTCGGTAGCGGGTCGTTTGTTGACGGGTCCGGGCGTACCGTCTTCCACCAGATGCGTGCATTCCCTTCGAGGAAGTGAACGGCTAGTGGAACCCGCTCGTGTTCCTCCATCAGTAGGTCCTCGAAGAGTTTTTCCATGGTGTCTACCCATTTCTCGACGACCCATGGATTGGTCGTCTCTCCCTCAAAAGTGGGAGGGTCATGCTTCTTGAACCTAGTCAAATTCGTCCTGACCCTTTCTCGCGTCGTTCGTTGCTCCGTAATCCCTCCTACAGCGGCGGACCCCCCGAGAGTAGGGGTCGTTCCTGCCTCCCCTGCTGTCGCCCCCACCACGGGCCCCGTGGTCGTCGGAGTAGGTACATCCCTTGGGGATGGGGGCTGTTCCGTCGTCGTGCCACCCGTCCCTTGCGGTCCCGTAGTGGGTGCGGTGGCTTCGGGCGGAGGGGTCGGATCGCGCTCGGCTGGCGCGGTTGCCTGTTGCTGCGTCAGGTGACGAACCTGCTCCGTCAGCGTCGCTAATTGCCCGGCCATTTCCCGCAGTTGTTGTCGGAGGAGCTGGTTTTCTGCGGTGGTTGGGGTCACTCTGTCCGCGTCCGCATTCTCGGTGGACGATCTAGTCCGGGCCATCGTCCGCTATAGACAAAGAAACCACGTTAACCCTAAGGTTATAACCCTAACACCCTGTCTTACGATTACACCTACATTACGTTCCCCTTTACCCCGTACTCTCACGTACTACGCACCTATACCTTGGTTATCTCATGTCAAATTTGCTTGTGGTACCCTACACTGTGGATGTGGATCACGTCTACTATGGTTATGGTTGTTTTGCTCTGATACCATTTAATCTGTCACGCCCCCGGGGGTTTTTGAGTCTATCAAAGCGGAAAATCGTGTGTATCTTTTTTTTTCTTAACAAGGTAACATAAACCTCATCCCCGGTGCGTGCCAGACCGCCACATACACAAATTCTCCCTGTCCGCGGACAGAGTCTCCTTTGTATATGCACGGCGTCTCATTTACAACAACATACATCAACCACCAACCATCAACCATACAATAGACATTCAACATCAAGCGGAATATTAAAGCGGCATCAATGTTTAGAAAGGATAAAGCCAGCAATTGCAAAACCCGTGCCCACACGGCACTTCGTTTTGAGAAAACCTTTTCGAAGTCATTTGGTTTATCATGAAAACATGCCGCATAAGAAAACATCACCCAAAAGAACCAAACTATAAGAGTACAACTCATCCACAGTGCCAAGTAATACATGTCCACGAATATTACTACTCACAAGCAAATTAACTAAAATGCGTAAGAGAAATGAGATAATGATAATAACCAAGTGTTCTGACTACGGCCCTCGCGACGCAGTCTCAACAATCTCCCTGCTAACTCCCCTCGTAGCGCCTGTCACGGAGTGGGTAATGTCAGTGACAAACAAAGTAGATGTCTAACAACAATAAGGAATAAGGAGCAAACCGGAAACACCGGAACCATTTCGCTAAAACCCTGCACATATTAAGCTGGGCCCCAACCCCAGATTTATCAATTTAATTGGGCACCAACCCCAGATTATTTATCGGAGAGTCCAAAGTCTCCCCTCGTGCGCAAACACTTCTTTGATGCATTTAACCCCTTCCACGGTGCTGGTGTGCTATTCCCAGCGGGCGCGAAGGGGTCCTCACGGCTCCCACCCCTTTGTGAGGAACACGGGTCATACAAGACCACTCTTCCGGAAAAGTACACCCATGCGGAGGCCAATCCGCCTGTGTACGTGCAGCATCCCAAAACGGATTTGCCGAGATCGGCGTGTCATGAACATTGCGACCGCAGCCGCTTCAATTGTTAGATAATAACACAATTATGCGAAAGGTTAAACTGTCCATCTACTTTGTTGGATAAATTGAGAGCACTTTAATGACGATAGATGCACTTACTGGATTGGCTGTATTTACAGCAACCGTACCCTCCTATTTGGAGAGAGATCGGAACACCCGAATCTTTCGCGCACCCTCGCTGCGCGTCTGGACCTAAAGAAAGTCCGCAAGGATAACTATAGTCAAAAGCGTGTACTTACATCCGAAAACACAAGACCCAATTTACTCTTTTTGACGGAAAAGTCCAACAATGTCCGGTTGGCGAAACGGAATTCCCGAGCCGCCGTCGCCGTCTGCCGGAGCCCCGCGCGGTTCAGAACCGCGCGGCGTATCTCCGCGGACGATGCCCTCGCGGCGCGGTGCCCCGCGCGGGTTGCCCGTGGGACGGCCGCACGGTGCCCGCGCAGGTGCGGCCCGGCACGGCGCCCGCGCGGTTGCGGGTCCGTGCGGGTGCCGCCCGCGCGGCGCCCGCGCGGTGCCCGCACGGGTGCGGGCCCGCGCGGGTGCCTCCCGCGCGGCAGCCGTGCGGCGCCCGCGCGGTGCCCGCATGGATGCGGGCCCGCGCGGGGGCCGCCCGCGCGGCAGCCGCACGGCGCCCGCGCGGTGCCCGCAAGGTTGCGGGCCCGCGCGGGTGCCTCCCGCGCGGCAGCCGTGCGGCGCCCGCGCGGTGCCCGCATGGATGCGGGCCCGCGAGGGGGCCGCCCGCGCGGCAGCCGCACTGCGCCCGCGCGGTGCCCGCAAGGTTGCGGGCCCGCGCGGGTGCCTCCCGCGCGGCAGCCGCGCGGCGTCCGCGCGGTACCCGCACGGTTGCGGGTCCGCGCGGTGGCCGCGCGGCGCCCGTGCGGTGCCGTCCGTGACCCTCCTCCGCGCGATGCCCTAGCGGCACCGCGCGCCTCCGCCGTCCGTTCCGCGCCTTTTCAAGAAGACGATGTCGGCGACGGTGACGGATACGACGGAGAAAACAAGAAACCAAGAACTCAACGAAAGAGACAACGAACAAAATCCCAAATAATTTAAATAAATTATCTTACTAACCGAAGATCGACGGGAAGGTCGTCCGGTCGCGTTCTTGTCTTCGGTTCGGCGTCCGGGAAGATCGGGCTCCTTCTCTTTCCCCTTTCCCTTTCTTCCGGCTAGGGTTCCGTCTTTTCCTTTTTCCCTTCTCTCCGATTAGGGTCTTATTATTTTCTTTTCTTTTCCTTTCCGATAATCGGGATCCCTTATATAGTCGTACTTTACCTTTAATTAATCCCTCTTTAATTCGTACGTAAGAGAATTAATTAATTTTCCGTCTGGGATAATTAATTAGCTAATTAATTATCCCCCACGAGATAAACCACCTTATCTCTAACGGGTGCAAGATATTTAGCACGGATTCCGATGCACGACTAATTACCGTATCACTTTGAATCCCGTTCAGGGGGTTCCCGATTTCGGATTTCAGATCCGATCGCGCCGTCGGCTTTCTTTCTCCGCGCACAATCGCGGAAAAATACTAGCGTCCCACAATGGCCAACTTCAAGAATTGAATAATTCTATTTCACTTAAAGGCTTAAACGACTACACGTAAGTCACAAATACCCCGAAAGGCCGGATCACTACATTGAGATATGGCCGTATCCTCGGCACTTGAAGCATTGGACTTGTCCTTCTGAACTTTTCTTATCCTTTGAAAAGTTCTCTTGCTTTCTTGACTTGTAACTTGAAATACCCTTGCCTTTCTTCGACTTTCCGAAGGATGGAGATTTACTTGAATTACCACCTCGAAAGTTGCGGCGAAACTTCCATGTCAAGAGATTGCTTCTCAAAGTCCTCCATAGATAGGTTCTCGTCATCGTCTGAGGAGGATGTATCCGCGTCTTCTTGCTTAGTTGTTTTCAACGCATAACCTGAAGACTTAGAAGAGGACGCTTTTCCAGAAGAATAGTTAGTAGTAAATGTCATTTCATATGTTTGTAATGAACCAACTAATTCTTCTACACGTATTTCGTCCGGGTGTTTAATAGTTTCAATGGCTGTAACCTTTGGGCGAAATCGTTCAGGAAGAGTTCTTAAGATCTTTCTTACAACCTGAAATAATGGAATATTCTCTCCCAGGTTAGCACATGAATTTACGATGTCTTGCAATCGTGTATAGTAATCCGTGAAAGATTCATTTTCTGCCATAAAAATGGAGTCAAATCTGCTCATAAGCATTTGCAGCTTTTGAATCTTCACGAGGTTAGTTCCCTCATGTGTAACATGAAGAACATCCCTGTGAGGACCTGGATCCCCACGACGTGACTACTGTTGCATCAACAGCTTCGGGAGGCCTATGCGGCGCGTCGGCGGGATTTGTGCACAATTTGGACACAAGTGGGGGACTTCGGGCTTAAATGGATCACGTGGGTGATCAGATGGCCCCGTCGAATGCTTGGAAGTGGTTTTGCGCGCAATGGATGTTAAAATTGGGCTCAGCGCGAAGTTTGGACAAAAGAACACCTTTCCGGATGCCTTCGGCAATTTTTAGAGTTGGAATTTGGCAAATCGGACTTCGGATTTGGATTCAGCGCGCGAAAACGATGAAAATGGACTATTTACTTACTTTTTTCGGAGTCTGGTTGACGCGCGCATTTTTCGAGGCGCGTGGGCGATTCTCGAGTGGCTCGAATCCCGAGGTGGAGGGCTGCCACGGCTTGGCGTCTGGGGAATCGCGCGTGCGGCGCGGATCGCGCGGGGGCCGCCACGTGGCGGACCCCATTCGCGCGCGCGGGCGCGGGTGACACGCGCCTGTGCTGGGTGCCCCGCGCAGGGTGTAACGCGCGCGTGTGGCGCGCGGGATGCCGCGTGCCACGTGGCGCAGGGGGCGCGCGCTGTGCCTGGTGCACGCGCCCCTGTGCGGTGGACCGGCTGACCGCAGCGGGTGCACCGTGGACCCGGTCCACCGAGACCCCCCTCATTGCTTTTCTTCTCTCCTTCTTCCTTTTCTCCCCGCAGACCATTTTCTTCTCCCCTTTCTCTTCTTCTTCTTCAACCGTGTGAGAGAGGGAGTGAGGGAAGGGTTTTTGTGAGCGTGCGGCAGTGCGCCGTGGACCTCGCGGAGCGCGCGAGATTTTTCCAGCTGGACGGATGCGCGGCGCGACGCTCGTCTTTTTGTGTTCCCCTTCGTCGCGTTTCGGTGCACGAGCTCCCCCGGCCTACTCCGACCTCAGTTTCAGGCGATTCTTGCGCCGTTGGATCCGCGACTGGCAGAGCTGCAATCTTGGTATTCTCTTCTCCCCCTAGTTTTGCGCTTTTCAAGGAGTTTGTTCGAGCTTACTGTGACCCCATTTCTGTGATGGAGATTTGGACAGCGGCGTGGTTTTTCGCCGATATCTCCGCAACCGGGCATCGTATGGCGACGTGCTTGTACACTTTTTTCATCTACTCGACGCAAGGAATATCACAGTATCTTTCTTAGATTTTTCTGAGTTTTGCCCGAAGGTATATGTTCTTCCCCTTATCTGTAAATGGAATTACAGTTATGTTGCTGTGTGGTTTTGTGCACCTGTACTGTGGAATTTGTAACTCGGCCTACGGGGCTCGGAATTGGACGTGCAGGTACTCATTTCGAAGGTATCGACGCGAGGATTGCTGTGATATTTTTATTGGATTTTCCTGGGTAATTTCGGCAGGTGAAATAAGCATATCTTTGGGACTGATTTTCTGTGTGTTTGTATGTGGATTATTTTTGGAATAAAAGTGTAATGTTGGACCTTAATTGTTGTACTCAGGGGTGTTTTCAGTTGTTTGGAGCCAAGGCTTGCGCGACATGTACCGAGGGTGTAATTTTGGCAGATTTTGGACTGCGAGCGTCTACCCACTTCACCGACTTCAGGTTTGCCTTGGTTTAAGCGCTTCAGGTGGGTAAACTAGTACTTGCAACTGTTAGAGGGAATAACAGAGTTTATATGCATGTTATGCCTTATGGGAGATGTAATAGTGGATGTTCATGTATGGTTAAGATGAGCTTACCTATGGGAATGTCACCGTCTATGATTGATAGCATGCCTAATTTAATGTGCAACCGTTATGAGCAAGAGGTAAGCATGGAAACGGCCTAGATCATGTGGATTGATGTTCCCCTGATAATTGTACATGCTTGTTGAACTAGAGACTTAGCATGCGATAGACAGATTATATTTATCCCACACTAGATGATATAGAGATCATACATGTTTATTCAGTGGCCTATTTATGCGAGATTGGCATATCATAGTGGGAATATTGTAGTATGCTTTGCTACCATATGTTTTACTCTCTTTTATTGTTTCCAAGGACAAAAGCATGCTTGATTGGACTTGTAGTTAGGCCATCTTTTACTGCTGCACTACTTATTAGAACTTGACTTAGGAGAAACCATGCTTTTCCTTTCTCCTTCTTGTTAGTCAGATGGTCAGTGTTGCTCGGGTTCGAGCAGGGGTCTGGATAGTGTAGTCGGGACTTCGTGTCTGGGACAGGTTGGATTAGTTGTGGGGCTTTGCGGCAACCGCGGATATTGGGCGGTTGACCGGATGTTTCTCTATGCACCTGATTGGGTATCTGTTTTCTTTAGTGGATGGAGTTTCCCACTTATCGTTCAGTTGCATCCGATTGAGATCGGGCCTTTCCTTTAGTGGATGAGTTTTCCCACTTTGATCAGAGTCGTGATCCAGCCCTGCTATATAGAGATACTTGTGAGACATTGATTGCAGAGATACTTTACTCGTGTGGGTCGCTCCCCTCGAGTGCCACTCCGGAGTAGGCTTTTGAACGTGACGGGCCGGTCAGTTGGTGAGTTGTGAGTGATGACAGAGTTGGTGAGTTGTGAGTGATGACAGAGTTGGTGAGTTGTGAGTGATGACAGAGTTGGTGAGTTGTGAGTGATGACAGAGCAGGCAGTACCGGGTTTTATACCGGTTCATTCGATTGGGTTTATTTCGGTCAAATACTTTTATTGTTACACTCGTGCCTGGGGGCCGAGTGCAGACTGGTAGTTGAGTTTAGATCAGTGCTAGTATTGTTGGGAGCCGTTTGGTTGACGGTGGTCCCGTGTCGTTGAGAGTACTTTGACCGCTGTGTGAGAGGTTGAGCATCATGATTCTATCCGTTCTGAGAGAGAGCGTGGATTTTGACTATAGCCTGCATGAGCCACTACTCGATAGCGAGTTAGTCCGTTTGGACGCCCTACGTAATTCCTGCCCGTCAGCGGGAGGTGGTTGTAGGTGGGCGCGGGTTTGACTGGACCAGATGTGGCAGTCAGCTCGATTGGGTCGATTGTGCACTTCGTGTGCTAGTGGTTGCATACCACTGTTTTATTCTCCCCTTTTGGCCTTTAGATAGGGGCATGGTAGCTGTTGAGAGTCTCCAGCTTACTCATTTCTGTCTTATGACTTGGGTTAGTTTATGTCTCTTGAGGACTTGGTGGGCAGACCGTCAGGTCTGGCGGTGGTACCCACTGAGAACTCCCTTTTTGGTGTAGTTCTCACACCCTTTGGGGGTTTTCCCCCTCCTTTTCCTTCCTCTCCTTGTTTTGCAGAGTCTTAGCGGGAGTTGCTGATTCTGCGGTTGTTGATCGTGGCGAGGGAGTCGCGAGCTAGATCCCTACCGATCGTTGGAGAGTAGCGGTACCCCTTCAGAGGAGATCTTCAGTAGACTAGTCGTTTTATTTTTCCTCTTTTGAGAGACTGGTGTAGTGAGGATATATTATGTATCGGGAGACTGTACACTGTTGTATTTATTGGAGATACCTCCCTGTTGAGCTATGAGTTTTGTATCTGAGGATATTGTACGATTATCATTTTTGGGAGGTGGACATTGTTGTATTATTTCCAGTTGTACAGTGATTGCTTTTAGTTTTACAGCAGTTTTACCTTTTAGCTCTGATATTTGTTAGCTGTAGTACTTTTCTTGCAGGTAGGACGCTTCGTCTATGCGGGGTTTGGCATAGGTGGCGGATCTGTTGGCGAGCCCGGGTCGCAGTTTTGACCCTGGGGCGTGACAAATTAGGTGGTATCAGAGCCTAGGTTGTTGGTCATGGTGGACTTAGAAACCCTAGGCTTATGGTTTGACCCTTGGTTGACTTCGTGAGAGTCGTGATTTATAGCGAGAGTCCTGATTGAGTTTTATACCTCTCCCAAGGGACGGGAGGAGTGATTGGCATGTTTATTCTCCTAAGTGATTATGTTGGCTGCAGACAACATAATGCTGTGGAACGGGTGACATGCTTTAGACTTTCGCTGGATTGGGTCGAGCGTTGTTGTGTGCTGTTTTGCAGTTTCGTCGTGGCGAGCTGTGTCTCCCCGGCGCTGGGTTTTGACCCGTGTGTATCCTGTCATAGTGGTTGAGCTTGAGCGGTTGGTTTTGGGCCGGACACCCGGATTGAGGCCAGAGAACTCCAGACCCAGATGACAGGATTGTCAGAGGCTTATCAGCGGCAGAGTGAGCGAGCAGCTGGTTTTAGTGACACAGTTGTCGGAGCAACGGGCAGCTCGACAGTGCTTCCTTTTGAGACCACCCGGTTGCAGTATCCTCAGGGGCGGGGATTGCTGTGGCACCGATGGAGTGAGCAGCCCCCTCTGTGCCAATGTCTAGTGCCGAGGCACCGAGGCAGGGTGGATAGTTGACAGCTGGTGAGCTGAGGGGACGCGATCGATCTATTTAGCCGGATTTGGCAGATGAACCACCCCGACTCGTAAGATTGAGTTTGGAGCCTTTGGAGGCAGAGTCGTGGTTGGTGGTGATGGAGTGATCAATTGAGAGCCTCCCTGTACTAGAGAGTTTTTGGCAATTGTTGAACTGCGCGCTCCAGGTTCGAGGGACGAGGCGCATAGGATAGGTGACTGGGAGTGGCTTGCGCCAGGATACCTTTCAGTTCATTCAGTCCCTCCGTTATAGATTTTGGATCTTGGATGCCTCGATAGAGTAGCCGTTGTGTATGGAGCGTGGCGCTGCAGTTCCTTTGGATAGGGATCTGCCGCCAGAGGCGAGTTCTGGATTTTGGCGCTTGGCGCCGGGTGATGGAGGACAGATCGACCGGCAGAGGCATTTCTGATTTCTTTTTCCAGGATAACGAGTTCCCGAGATGCCGGAGATCGGGTGGACCCCGATGGCAGCATCAGTATCTTTTTGGAGTGGCGCAGCGGTAGCGTGGATTTGTTATCTGCGGAGGACCTTTTTCGTCGCCTCAATGTGATCAGAGACAGAGGTCGTGCCCCTTGTGGGTAGTCCTGATTTTCAGGAAGATTGAGCGACAACCACTTGCTATGAGCGGAGGAATCTGTGCCGCCCGGTTGGAGGGCGCCACGGTAGTGGATCGAGGGTCGCAGGTGGGATTTCACCACAGCAGTCGGAGTTAGAGCATGTTTCTTTCTTGTCAGGACAAAAGGGCAGATTTGTTACCACGTGCACTAGAGGTACAGGTTCCTGTTGTTGTTGTGCGTGTGGAGGAGGCTTGCTTGTTGAGATTGTTAGAGCACACAGGTCTTAGTGATAGGGTGAGAGGTGCTTACGTCGGCACCGGGACTCAGGGATATCCTTGTTGCTCATGAGGTCCCGGGTGTGATTTCACCTGAGCTGTTGATAATGCCGCCGGTTATGGAGATAGAGATTGCGTTGGACGGGGTTCGGGAAACCGCGCCACCCTCGACGGCACCTCATTGGATATCGCCTGTAGAGCTGAGAGAGCTGATGGCGCAGTTGCAGGATCTGATGGATCGAGGGGTCTGTTTGACCTGGTGCCACGCCGTTGGTATACGGCAGTGATGCCACGCCGTTGGTATACGGTGGTGATGCCACGTCGTTGATACACGACTGTGAGGGTCCTTTTATGGTTCGAGTGTAGACAAGTCCGGGTGGTATCTAGGACCTATTGAGGGAGTTATACTCCGGCAGTTAGTGTATGATGCGAGTACCTACTTGGAATCAGACAGCCGAGGACTTTGCCTAGAGGGCATTCAGGATCCGGTAAGGGCAGTATGAGAGCATAGTGAGGCCAAATGAAATAATTGATGCCCTGTTGTCTTTGAGATTTGAGGAATTCTGTGTCCCAGTTTTACCTGGACGGATTTGGGAGTGGTGTTTCCCCAAGGATAATTTGATTTACTCCCAGAGCGACTTGGAGCACGAGAGGCGCTCGTGGATGTGCTACCATGCATGTATGAATGAAGCTGTATGCCAAGTTATTGAGGTACAAGTTGTAGCTTCTGAAACATACCTTCTTGGGTCACCTTATTCTAGCCGTTGGAGCGGCGGGGGAACCCGACCAAATGGATGTTATTCAAGATTGGCTGAGACCAACATTTATTCTTGAGGTGAGGAGCTTTTTAGACTTGGCAATGCCGGGAGAGCATGGCCAATGGGTAGCGAGACTGACACCAGCGCCGATTTCAGCTTTGACAGTGTTGGGAGATGGATTTGTGTGTTTTAGTGATGCCTCCCCTAGTGGCTGTGGAGTTACCGTGGGTTGAGCTTCAGTCCGCACTTCATTAGTCCAACCCTATGAGTATTGTGGCAGAACGAACCGCTGTTTTGTAGGCAGCTTGGATCCCACAGTTGAGCCTTTCTGTACGCCTATTGTTTCCGGCTTTGATTGATATACCTAGGCGTAGGCCATGCCTGCTTGGCTATCAGTCCTGATTACTCAGCATTTCTGTTCTATACTATGTGATAGATTAAGATTTCAGCTTCAGTTTACAGTATCTGCCATGCGGCACCAATGGAGATTGCAGCTTTCAGCACCTGGAGAGGGATTTTCGCGGATTGTTGTTGATGGCTCGAACTTTGACCGCGAGTTTGGGCATCAGCATTATGATCGCCTTTCGAGCTAGTTTTCTGTCCCGTTCACTGACGGTTTGGTCCCCGTCGGGGTGTCCTTATTAGTTGAGAGATCGACTTCGACCCGTGGGTCTGTTGGGGTTATGTTGGCATGTGGAGTGACCAATTGTGGCATGAGTTGTGTCTCTTGAGGACACCTTTTGAGGGTAGCCCGCTATTGAATAGTCCACTCGGGTGGTGTTGGATCGGGAAGTAACCGAGTGAAGACCCCAGCTTGTTGGATTCTTTTCCTTATTGGATGAATGCGTGGATATACTTCGGGTCGCCTTGTTGAGTTGGGCACCAGGGTGAGGTGTTTGTAATAGCCGCGGGTTTTCGAACCGCTTTTAGGCAAAGGGGTCCGGGGGTTTGATTTTCTTTTGTCATTCTGGGCAGGCCGTCGGGGGCTCGCGGGCATTTTTTTTGAGAATAAAGCTCGCGAAGCGGAGGCCGGCGGCGCGATCGGATCGGATTTCCGACCCCGGAAGCTCCCGGAATAAATTTTCGAAGTTGCTGCGGTTCGGGTGTCCGGCACGTCCCTTTTGAGGTAAACCAGACCCGGATTTAACGATATTTTTTGATTCAAGCTAGTTAATTCTTTCGCACCGGCTCAGTCTAATTTTCTGTAAATTTTCGGGATCCGACATAAATTAATTTAATTTATTTCGTTCTATCTATCCGGGTTAATTTGGGGCTAGGTTAGCATTTGGAGTTGGACGCGGGTTGGGCTCGATCGTACCAAAACAGCTAATTAATTGGGGGTTTGAGAGGTGAGGGTTGGGAACCCCTTCTCAGTCTGCTACCCCTTTGGCACGCACGACCCGAGCGAAGACGGTCGAGGAGAGGGGAGAACGCCGCATCCCCACCACCACCACACCGGACCTACGAGAACGGACGATCCCCTCTTCCCAAACCTTCGTCGTCCTCATCAAGGTGAGACGGGAATTTAGTTTCTTTTTCCTCGTGTTGAGTTCTTGATCATCTTGACCGGAAGGGGTGAGGCACAGGCGGCGGATTTCCCGGAATCCGCCGCACGTGCGAAGAAACCCCCCCCCCATCCGGCGCCCTCATGCGACCCGCACGGGCCAGGCGGCGCCCAGCCCCCCCCCGCGTGCGGGATGACCCGCACGGGGCCGGGCGCACGCCCAGCCGCGTGCGGGATGACCCGCACGGGGCCGGGCGGCGCCCAGCCCCCGCGTGCGGGATGGCCCGCACGGGGCCGGGCGCACGCCCAGCCGCGTGCGGGGTGACCCGCACGGGGCTGGGCGACGCCCAGACCCGCGTGCGGGGTGACCCGCACGGGGCCGGGCGGCACGCCCAGCCCGCGTGCGGGGTAGGCCGCAGGGCTGGGCGGCGCCCAGCCCCGCGTGCGGGGTGACCCGCACGGGGCCGGACGCGCGCTCAACCCCACGTGTGGGGTTGCCCGTACGGAGCTGAGCACGCGCACGGCCCGCGTGCGGACGGGGAGCCGCGAACCCGACGAGCGGTTCGCCCGCCTCTCGTCTTCATCCGCGTCTGAGCGTCGCTTTTCTCCTCGCGGCAGGTGTGCGAAGGAGCCGAGCGGGAGTACCAGGACGCGAGGGAGCGGAGCGTTGACGCCTACTAGCGACAGGTGGGTTGAGTGTGATATTTGGCATCGAACCACATTGATTGTTTTAATTTAAATATTATATGTTACCGTTCACTTCAGTAATCATTATTCTAGATGCTACGGATTATTGCTACACATCGATAGTTACGTGGTCTCGTGTTTTGATGCTTCAGCTACCGTCTTTCCTTCGACTATGCTAATAGTAGGGCAACATGAGTTTACACGCCTCTACCTTATTCTGATTCATGCATCATGGTTACTGCTTTACTATTTCATATACATTGCGATTACTGCATTACTATTGCTCATATATTGTGGTTACTGTGCTCGAGGCTGCAACACGTGCACCCGCGGTTTGGCCACCGTGAGGGGTGCACTTTTCCGGAAAAGAGGTCGTAGGACCCGTGTATACCCACGAGGTGACGTAGTGGGGCCCCTTATTAGCTGTGGGGTTGAGGCGCCGAGGTGCGAGCGGAGCGACCCGCCGGTTTAGTTGTCCGGCGCGGTCGCGGTGCTGCAGGTACGGTATGGGCCGTCGGTAGTGGACCGACGCGGCAGAGTATTACAGGATGCAGATATACAGGTTACCATTTCCCCCCCCCCCCAAAAGGGTGGTTGCTCCGGTTGTCGCCACGGTTTGTTTTTATTATTCCCCCTGCACGGCATTTATTAGTCACTGACTTCCCACTTCGTGACAGGGCCCAGGCGAGGGGAGAGGTAGGTGGCGGTGAGGACGGGGCGGACACAGCGGGACCGTTGGAGACCCTGAACTTTATACTTTCCTTTTCTTTTCAGCTTTTCATTTATATTGTGGGCATGTGTGAGGTTCCCGATACCCTTGTGGGGTCGACGTAGATGTCGGTATTTGATTATCTGTTTATGCACTACCTTTCCCTTTATTTCCTACTGGCCATTTGAAAAGCGAAACAAAAACAAAGAAAAGATTGCGAAAACCGTTTTCAAAGTCTAAGTGTCGTGTGGGCACTGATTTCAAAACCTTGTGGATTTATGGATTGCGAAATGAGCTTTCAAAACTTGGGTGTCGTGTGGGCACCGTTTTCAAAACCCTGGGGTTTATGCTGATTTCGAAACTCGTTTTCAAAACTTAAGTGCCGGGTGGGCACTCTTTAAAAACCGTGGATTTATCCTTTCAAGTTGAAGTGGCCATGCGCTTAAATATTTAGAATACTGGTTGTATGTAATTGAATGTTGTGATTGAATGGTTATGTTTGCTTGGGAGATGTATTCAACCACACGCCGTGCACGTACAGGGGAGACTCTGTCCGTTTGCAGAGAGATCCTGTATGTGCGGCGGGTCTGGGCACGCACCGGGGAAGAAAGAGACCTTTCAAAAAAAAAAAAAATGCCGTTTCCGCTAAAACAAACCCCCGGGGCGTGACAGATTAAGATGGTATCAGAGACTTCATTCAATCACAACAGCTAGTGCCGACATCCGTGGGAATGCCTCACATACCTACGAATAAATGAAATGGGTGGGGCATAGGATTTTAGAACGTGAGTGAACGGGGGGCGGGAGTTTGAATCTTTCCTCGCACAAAAGGGTACACTGGTTGTAGTTACTGTCTAATTTTGACCTTCTTGTGAGTGACAGATATGGCCCGTACAAGGTCATCGGCGGGGGACGCCGAGGCGGATGCGACAACGTCGACGGCCGCGGAGAACCAACTCCTGCGGCAACAATTGCGGGAAATGGCGGGGCAATTGGCTACCCTCACCGATCACGTACGCCAGATGACGCAGCAGCAGGCCGCACCTGTGACGGCCGCCCCGGTCCCTCCGCCGGGGCCGACAGCACCGGCCGCGGCACCGCCGACAGCACCACCACCAGCGGCGACTACGGGGCCGGCGCCAGGGACAACTAGCCGGGTTATTCTGGAGGAAACGGTGGTCACGCCTACCCCTATCGCGGCTGCCGCCGCCACGAGTGGAGGGGGGGTTGTGATGACCGAACGGGATCGAGTGCGGGCCAACTTGAAGGACTTTAAGAAGCACGACCCGCCCACGTTCGAAGGGGACACGACAGATCCGTGGGTCGTGGAGAACTGGGTGGGGTCAATGGAGAAACTCTTTGAAGACTTACTTATGGAGGATCACGAGCGGGTTCCCCTAGCCGTCCATTGCTTGGAAGGGAATGCCCGCTTGTGGTGGAAGACGATACGCCCCGATCCTGCTAAGGGTACCGCTCTTCCGTCCTGGACAACTTTCAAGAAGGAGCTGTTCGAGGCCTTCTTCACCAGCAGCGTCAAGAAAAAGTTGGAGGATGACCTAAACCACATTCAATAAGGGGACCGGACGGTCATGGAATATCAACGGGAATTCGTCCGACTAGTAAATTGCGTCCCGTTCGTCGCACGGGACGAGGCTCACAAGGCACAACTCTTCGTCGATGGCCTGCGAAGCGACATCTTCGAGGTGGTGAACGCGGCTGGCCTTCATACCTTTCAGGGAGTGGTCGACAAGGCCACCACGGTGGAGCGGGGTTTCGCTGTGACCCGTGCCAGAAGGGAGAACGCGGCGCGGCTAAGGGATCAGAAGCGACACCAGCAAGGCTGGGGGGAGGGTTCTTCCAGCGGGAGCCGACCCCCCAAAAGATGGAGACCGCCGACAGGACCCCGGGGCGCGCCAACAGGAGGGCCGAGGCCGTGGAATAGGCCTTGTGTCATATGCGGGGGAGGACACCTGACGGGAGAGTGCCCCCAAAGAGACGACCATTGTTTCAGGTGCGGCAAACGGGGGCACTTCCGCCGCAACTGCCCCTTAGGCGGGGGATCGGCGCCCATGGGAGCACCTACGCCCAGGCCACAGCACTCAGGGCGGGGAAAAGCTCCTATGGCGTCGGCTTCCAGACCCCCCGCACCACGGCGTGAGGAGGACCGGCAACCACAACCAGGCGGGAGGGTTTTCTCAATGACCCGCCAAGGGACTGATCCACCGGAGGACGCTCTTGCAGGTACTACTTCCGTTTTGAATTCCCGTGCTAGAACTCTTTTCGATACCGGAGCAACGCACTCGTTCATTTCTCGTGATTTCGTTTTCATGCATAACCTCGAGGAGACACCCCTCCAAGCCTCCTTGACGGTGCAAACGGCGGGAGGGACTCTGGAGGCGACCAGTTTTGTGGCCGCCTGCCCGATTATGTTGGGACGGTTGGTCTGCCCTTGGGACTTGGCGGTGATCCCTTTGAAGGAGTACGACGTGGTGTTGGGCATGGACTGGCTCACAAGGTACCAGGCACTCATTGATTGCGACAAGCGACAACTGCGGCTGCAAGAACCGGGCTTCCCCGAACATGTGTACATAATGGGCAAGAGCATCTCATTCCCGGCGGTTATTTCAGCGGCACGGGCCAGAAGACTGGTTGAGGGGGGGTGCGTGGCCTATCTAGCATCGGTGGATTTGGCTACTCGACCCTCGACGACACTTGCAGATATCCCAGTGGTGAGGGACTATCCTGACGTTTTCCCCGCGGAGTTGCCGGGGATGCCTCCGGAGAGGGAGGTGGAGTTCCCTATTGAGCTGCTGCCAGGCACGCAGCCTATTACGAAGGCCCCTTACCGAATGGCCTTCGCGGAGCTGAAGGAGCTTAAGGCACAACTGGAAGATCTCTTGGACAAAGGGTTCATCCGACCGAGTGTGTCACCCTGGGGCGCACCGGTACTCTTTGTACGGAAGAAAGATGGAAGCCTGCGGCTCTGCATTGACTACAGAGGGATAAACAAAGTCACGGTGAAGAATAAGTACCCCCTACCCAGAATCGACGACCTCTTCGATCAGTTACGGGGAGCGACGGTCTTCTCCAAAATTGACCTACAGTCGGGCTATCATCAACTCCGAGTTCGAAATGAAGATATCCCCAAGACCGCCTTCCGGACTCGATACGGCCACTACGAGTTCACGGTGATGCCTTTCGGGCTTACGAACGCCCCCGCTGTTTTCATGGACATGATGAACCGGATCTTCAGACCCTTCTTGGATCGGTTCGTGGTAGTCTTCATCGACGACATCCTGATTTACTCCACTACCGATGAGGAGCACGAGGACCATCTGTGATGATCCAGGTTTCCATGCACTGTTTTCCCGTGAATCCAAGTGTGAAACACCTAATGATGGTGTTTGATCCACAGTGTGTCAAAGGGACAGCACAGGTGGGTCCGTGGCAGTGTTTATTGTTAGTTTGGCCTTCGGCGGGGTTTGCCGAATTTTAGAAAAGTTTCTAGGCCAAACGGATGGCGTATTTGGATTCAGCGCGGAAAAACGCTTGAAAATGGCTATTTATTTGCCGGATTTGGAGTCCGGATGCCCAAAAACGGACTCCCGGAAGTTTCTAGTGTCTCCTGGTGCATGGGGGAAGGCCGTGGACCGCCGGATGCCACGTGGCGGGCCCTCATTGGCCGGCCCGCGGCGCCCGGTGCATGGAACGGCTCGGCGGGGTGCACGGACCCGGCGCACCGACACGTGGCGCATGGCTACTGGCGGGCTCATGGGACTCGGCGCAGGGGACAACGCCTGCGGCCGGTCAGGCGGCGCCTGCCCCCGCGCCTGACCGCACAGTGCGTGGGACGCGCGTCGCCTCGCCATTGGCGAGCGACTGCGGGGCTGACCGCGCGGTCGGGACGCGCGTCGGCCGCTGGCGCGCCCCGCACGGCTGTTCGCTGTGCGGGATGCGCGCCGATCCCCTGTGGGGACGCGCGTCGCGTGCTGGTTGGTTCCGCCCGGTCGGACGGGACGCGTCCGACCCGCTCTGGCGGATCCGGGCCCAAACGTGGCCCGAATCCAATAACGCGGGTTGTTTTTCTCCTTCTTAATTCTTTTAGGGCATTGGAAGCCCGATTTCTCTCTTCCTGGTTGGAACCACTCCGAGCCCCCTCTTAGACATTTCTTCCTCTCCCAATCCTCCATCCACTGTAGTAATCTCAAGAATTTTGAAGGCTCGGATCCCAAGGTTTGCATTTATCCGGCGCGGCGCGACGATCGTTCTACGGCTACCAGATTCGTCGCATTTCGGTGTTCTAGCTCCCCCGGCTCACCCCGACATCCTGTTTTTACGATTTTTGCGCCGTCGGATTCTTGACAGGTAGGGCTTCACTTCCTCTTTTATGAGTTTCTCTTGATTCAGAGGTTTTGATGGTGATTCTGTGGCTTCTTTCTGACCCTTTTCCGTCGCGGAGTTTTGGGACAGCACCATCTCGTTTTGGTGATAACTTCGCGCTCGAGCATCGAAACAGGGCGACTCAAAAGGGGATTTGCATCTACGCGTCACGAGGAATCTCCTGGAATTTTCGTGGATTTTTGTGGAATTTCCCTGAAGGTGAGGAATCCCTTTTTACAGAATTTTATATCGCTGTTTTGGGATGAATGTATTGTTTGAGGTGGTCCTCTTGTCGATTTTCGTTCTCAGCACAGAAAAATCGTGGGAAAACGTGCAGGTACTTGTTTCGACCGGATCGTCGCGTAGATCGCAGTGTATATTTTCTGGGAATTTTGTGGGCACGTGTCACAGGTAAAAATGGCTGAACAGTAAATCTGAATTTGGGAGACAGATTTTGGGTTAAACTTGAATTGTAATTTGTGTGTGTTCTTTGGGATCTTTGGCACAGTGTTGCGGGGTTTTTCCGGAGCGAGCGCGGACTTAGCCTTTGAGGACCGGATTTAGCGCTCGAGGTGGGTACCGTTGTTTACCTCCTACTTATGATGTCCCCACTAGGCCTATTGGAGTGCTTCACTGTTATGTTGCTAAATGAACCGGAATAAGTTAAAATGGCATCTTGGTTGAGAATTGGACTTATTGCTTGGGCTACATCTTAAAATGGACTAAGTATTAATGAATGGATGATTCTTATATTAATATGTCGTTTAAACCTCACGGGGGGGGGAGTTTTGCTATAAAGGACTATCTTACTCGTACACTTTGGGACCTCTTATGCTTATGTGATAAATGGATATGAGATAACTTAGCAAATGAAAGTTTAACTAGTGGCATACCTCTCTATTGGGAAGGATAATAATATTTAAACCCTGTTTTTATATAAAGGACTTTGCATGCTTAAATGGACATCTAGTTAGGCCACCTTTTTCTGCTACACTATCATGCTGGAATTGACTTAGGAGAAACCATGCTTTTCTCTTCTTTTATTTATATTCGGGGGATAGTGCGCTCGGGTTCGAGCAGGGACTGGGATAGTGTAGTCAGACAGTTGTGGGCTTTGGGACAGGCAGGCTGTGAGGGCCGGGCATTGCGGCAACCGCGGATCTTTGGCGGTTGACCGGACAGTAGTTATTGCATCAGATTGGGATAGAGGATTTGGATTTCTTTTAGTGGATGGGTTTTCCACCGTGATCAGAGTCATGATCCAGTCCTGCTGATTTGGTACTTGTTACCCAGGCATTATACTCGTGTGGGTCGCTCCCCTCGAGTGCCACTCCGGAGTGTGCATTTTTACAGGCTTCGAGTCTTCGAGACTCCCTTTTCCTATCGGTGTTATGCGTAGGCTGGCATACCCGATTTGGCAGGCAGAGCAGGCAGTACCAGTGCTTACTGGTGTATCGATTGGGTCTAGACAGGCAGGCGTTGACATTCTGATGCATACATATAGCTAATCTATCAGTTAGCTCATTAGAGGCATGTAGTGGTAGCTCTATTCATCATCAGCAGTTTTAATTACAGCTTACCACCTCTGTTCATCTTTTCTGCCTCTTATAGTCCTAGTGGGCACATTTGTGTTGAGGTCTACCCACTAGGAGGAGGCTACTGTTTTATAGTAGTTCTCACTCCCCACTGCTTTTCTTCTTCTATTCCCCTTTGTTTTGCAGAGTCGTCTGCGGCTGTTGCAGGACCCTCCACTGCGGACCGAGGTAAGAGAATCGCGGACTAGATAGCGGTCCACCCAGGCACCAGTTCTATTATTAGATGTACCCCGATACTCTCAGATACTCTACTATTCATTTCTTTTTGGGTCTGGCTTCGGCCAGCTGGTTGTATTTGATTAGTGAGCTGGGAGAGACATATGTATTATTGAGAGTTACTTTCTGCACTTTGCTTTTCTGCTTTATCTGAGATGTATTAGTTACTGTTTAGCTCTGTTTATGCTCTTTTATTATATCATCCATACTTGAGCAGGTTACCAGCGCTTCGTATACACGGGAAATTCTGTGTATACGGCGGATCTGTAGACGGGCCCGGGTTCTGGTTTACACCCGGGGCGTGACAGATTAAGTTGGTATCAGAGCTTAGGGATAGGTCAATTGGGACTTAGGAAACCCTAGGCTTTTGGCAGACCCTAGGAAGGCAGGGCGTGAGTGACGTGACATTATGCGAAAGTCGGCAATTTGGTCATATATTATTTTGACTCTTCCAGGGAGTGAAGAGGGATTGGCATGTCCTGTTTCTGGCGAACTATTATGTTGGCTGCAGACAACATAAGGTTACAGAAATAGGAGGATGCCTTTGACTTTCGCTAGATTGGGTCGTGTGTGGTTTCGGTACTGATTCGTGGTTTCTTGTGTGTCAGGATGCCTCCCAGGCGGCGGATTCCTACCCGGGGTACCCCTACACCCCCGGAGGGGCCGGAGCAGTCCGGACCTTCAGAGATTGCTGAGTTGAGGGCCATGGTGGCCCAGCTGGCGGAGGGTCACCGCCGGCAGGAGCAGAGGTTTGAGCAGTTGCTTGCTCAGGTTGGGGCCCCTCCCCCTACTACTACTGAGGCCCCCGCACCACCTGTTGTACCACCGGCTATACCGCTTGTGCCTACGGCACCATCTTCGAGCAGCGGGGCCCCGGGAGCGATCCGACCTTTGGCTCCCGAGGAGGAGCAGGAGTTTACTGATAAACTCACCCATTTCTGCAAGCGGGGACCGCCTAGATTCTCGGGGCGGAGCACTCACCCTTGGGAGGTTGGGACGTGGCTTTCAGCAATGGAGAAGTTGTTCCGAGACTTCTTCATCGATCAGAAGTACCGGGTACACATGGCTGTGCATTGTCTGGATGGAGATGCGGACACGTGGTGGCGTCGGGTGGAGCCCCTGGAGTTTCAGATCACCCGGCAGCTACCTTGGGCAGAGTTCAAGAGGATGGTCCTGGACACTTACTTTTCCACCAGCGTGAAGAAAAAGGTAGAGGATGACCTGAAGAATCTCCAGCAGGGCGACCGGTCGGCATGGGACTACTTTCAGGAGTTTTCGCGACTGCTCAGCTGCGTTCCCTACGTCGCGAGGGATGGACCACATCAGGTGGAGCTCTTCGAGTCGGGCCTGCGCCCGGAGCTCTATACCTTGGTGCATGCACAGAGATTACAGACCCTGGAGGAGGCGGCCGAGCATGCACAGTGGATCGAGAGAGGAGACCACGTTGTTGCCAGACGTGGGGGCCTGGCCGCTCAGGGATCGGACAGGAAGCGGCCAGCGCAGGATGATGGGGGACAGGCCAGCTCCTGGAGGCCGCCCCGA
Organism: Tillandsia leiboldiana; assembly: GCA_029204045.2. Lineage (NCBI taxonomy): Eukaryota > Viridiplantae > Streptophyta > Magnoliopsida > Poales > Bromeliaceae > Tillandsia > Tillandsia leiboldiana. The sequence goes on from JAQNDB010001579.1 coordinate 39,061, forward strand.
CCCCCGCCGCCTCAGTTCTCAGGCCGCGGGCGTTCGGAGCGGCGAGGGCATGGTGGATCTCCGAGGCCCCCACAGCACCAGCAGCAGCACTCACGACAGCAGCAGCATTCTCAGCAGCAGAGGTCGCAGTCCCGGCACCAGGGATCTCAGCGGCAGAGGCAGCAGCAGCAGGGGAGGCAGCCCCAGACCCCAGCCAGGTGCATTTTCTGCCAGGGACAGCACTCTCCTGATACTTGTGACCAGAGGTTTGGCCGCTGTTACCGGTGCGGACAGTCGGGCCACGTTCGAGCTACTTGCCCTTATGCGCCAGCACCGGCTCCTTCCTCAGCATCAGCCCCACCGGCGCCCCAGCAGCGGTCCTATGCTCCGGCAAGCAGGGCCCCTTCTTCCCACCCGGCAGATCACCGACCACCGGCACAGAGCGGGCGGGTTTATGCCGCCCAGGTTGCGGACTCCCTGGCAGCCGACCACGTGGTGGCAGGTATCGTTTTACTTTCTGGCAGTAGAGCTCGCACCTTATTTGATACCGGGGCATCACATTCTTTCATCAGTAGAGCATTTGCATCATCTCATGGACTAGAGTTAGGTCGGTTGCCACGTGCGTTAGAGGTACGGGTTCCCGAGCATACTTTACTTGTAGAGGAGTGTTGTTGGTCTTGCCCTGTACAGATCGAGTCGTGGATCTTGCCAGCGGACCTGATGGTCCTGAGTCAGCTGCGAGACTTTGATATGGTACTTGGGATGGACTGGCTGACTCGCTATTATGCGACTATTGATTGTGCCGCGAGGACGGTGACTTTTAGCGAGCCAGGCCAGGAGGTGATTGTGTACAGAGGATGCCAGAGTACCTTCTTCGCCGCGATAGTTTCGACTTCTCGTGCGAGGCAGATGATGCGCAGCGGATGCGTGGCCTTTTTGGCCAGTGTGGTTGAGGGGCCTGCGGCGGCACCGGGACTCGCGGATATCCCTATAGTCCACGAGTTCCCGGATGTTTTCCCACCAGAGCTGACTAGTATGCCGCCGGATAGGGAGATCGAGTTTTTGATTGACGTAGTCCCAGGAACTGCGCCAATCTCTAAGGCCCCTTACCGAATGGCACCGGCGGAGCTGCGGGAGTTGAAGGCGCAACTCCAGGATTTATTGGATAAGGGTTTTGTGAGGCCGAGTGTATCACCTTGGGGAGCACCGGTGCTGTTCGTGAAGAAGAAGGATGGTTCACTTCGTCTTTGTGTGGATTACCGAGAGCTGAATAAAGTGACCATCAAGAACAAGTACCCTTTGCCGCGCATCGACGACTTATTTGATCAGCTGCAAGGGTCTTGTGTCTTCTCTAAGATTGATTTACAGTCTGGTTACCACCAACTGAAGGTGAAGACCGAGGATGTTCCTAAGACAGCATTCAGGACTCGGTACGGGCATTACGAGTTCACCGTCATGCCTTTTGGATTGACTAATGCCCCTGCCGCATTTATGGATTTGATGAACAGGGTCTTTCGACCTTATCTGGACCGGTTTGTGGTAGTGTTCATCGATGACATCCTGATTTACTCTCGGAGCGATGTGGAGCACGAGGAGCATCTGAGGATAGTGCTGCAACTTCTGAGGGAGAAGAAGTTGTATGCCAAGTTGTCTAAGTGCGAGTTTTGGCTTCGAGAGGTTGCCTTTTTGGGCCATGTGATTTCAGCCGCGGGAGTGGCGGTAGACCCGGCGAAGATTGAGGCGATCCGGGATTGGCCCCGACCGACGACGGTAGCAGAGGTTCGCAGTTTTATGGGCTTGGCAGGTTATTACCGTCGGTTTGTGGAAGGTTTTGCGAAACTTTCCGCACCCCTCACTCGTCTGACGCGCAAAGGAATCAAGTTCATCTGGAGTGAGGATTGCCAGAGAAGCTTCGAGGAACTGAAGACCAGATTGATGTCAGCTCCTATCCTTTCCCTCCCTGTTATGGGGAAAGGATACGTGATCTACAGTGACGCATCGCATAGTGGACTCGGGTGCGTGCTGATGCAGGAGGGTAAGGTAATCGCTTATGCTTCGCGACAACTCAAGGATTATGAGAAAAATTACCCTACCCATGACTTGGAGCTAGCGGCTGTGATCTTCGCACTGAAGTTGTGGCGCCACTATCTGTATGGGGAACACTGCGAGATTTACACCGACCACAAGAGCCTGAAGTATCTGTTCACGCAGAAGGAGCTCAATCTGAGGCAGCGCAGATGGTTGGAGCTGTTAAAGGATTACGATGTGGACATACTTTACCATCCTGGCAAGGCAAACGTGGTCGCTGATGCCCTGAGCAGGAGAGCAGTGCAGAGCTTATCTATGATGATCACCGATCAGGCGCCATTATTGGAGCAGATGAGGCGGTTAGAGCTTGAGGTGGTGTCCCCGGGGTTTCTGCTAGACTATTGTCCTTGGTCGTGCAGCCCACTCTGTTGGACAGGATTCGGGAGAAACAGAGTGAGGACCCCCATCTGATGAGGATTCGAGAGCAGATTCCGGCTGGAGAGGCAGGGGATTTCTCAGTTGATGCTTCGGGAGTACTACGGTACAGGGACCGAGCTTGCGTGCCTATGGACTCGGAGACTCGAGAGCAGATCTTGCGGGAGGCTCATTATACACCTTATACCATCCATCCTGGTGGGACTAAGATGTATAAGGACCTCAAGGCACAGCTCTGGTGGAGCGGCATGAAAAGAGATATTGGCAGATTTGTGGCGCACTGCTTAACTTGTCAGCAAGTAAAGGCTGAGCATCGTGTACCTGCTGGCAAGTTGCAGAGCCTCCCGATCCCTGAATGGAAGTGGGATCATATCACTATGGATTTTGTCACGGGATTGCCGAGAGCTCAGGCTGGAGCGGATGCGATCTGGGTGGTCGTGGACAGACTCACCAAATCCGCTCACTTTATACCAGTTCAGATGACTTGGCCATTGGATCGACTGGCACAGGTGTACTTGGCCGAGGTGGTCAGATTGCACGGGATACCCATTTCCATCGTGTCGGATAGGGACTCGAGGTTTGTCTCGCACTTTTGGAGGAGTTTACAGACGGCCCTAGGGACACGGCTTCACTTCAGCACAGCTTTTCACCCACAGACGGACGGACAGTCAGAGCGCACCATTCAGACTCTCGAGGATATGCTACGAGCATGCGTTCTGGACTTTGGGGGCGGGTGGCACCGACATCTGGGATTGGTCGAGTTTGCGTACAACAACAGCTATCAAGCGAGCATCCAGATGGCCCCGTTTGAAGCGTTGTATGGGCGCAAGTGTCGGTCACCCCTATATTGGAGTGATGTGGGCGAGAAGAAGACCTTGGGTCCTGATCTACTATTGGAGGCAGAGGAGAAGGTCAGACTGATTCGACGACATCTGGAGACAGCTCAGAGCCGGCAGAAGAGTTATGCTGACACCCGACGACGAGACTTGGAGTTTCAGGTGGGCGATCATGTCTTTTTGAAAGTCTCGCCGTCGAAAGGGATTCGGAGATTTGGGATTCGTGGAAAACTGAGCCCTCGTTATATCGGACCTTTTGAGGTATTGGAGCGCATCGGGCCAGTTGCCTACCGGCTTGCACTTCCTCCCAGATTGGCTAGTGTTCACGACGTGTTTCATGTATCCACCCTGAGGAGATATGTTCATGACCCGTCGCACATCATTGATTTCGTCCCACTGGAGGTTGCGGAGGACTTGAGCTATGTCGAGCGGCCACTGCGGATTTTGGACCGCGAGGTTAGAGAGCTGCGCAGCCGGGCCATCCCTTATGTGAAGGTTCTGTGGAGCAACCAGGGCGAGCGCGAAGCTACGTGGGAGCTGGAGTCAGCGATGTTGGATGCCCACCCCCAATTGTTTGAGGCCCCGACTTGAGGTATGATTTTAGTTTCGAGGACGAAACTTTCTTTTAGTAGGGGAGGATGTGATGATCCAGGTTTCCATGCACTGTTTTCCCGTGAATCCAAGTGTGAAACACCTAATGATGGTGTTTGATCCACAGTGTGTCAAAGGGACAGCACAGGTGGGTCCGTGGCAGTGTTTATTGTTAGTTTGGCCTTCGGCGGGGTTTGCCGAATTTTAGAAAAGTTCTAGGCCAAACGGATGGCGTATTTGGATTCGGCGCGGAAAAAACGCTTGAAAACGGCTATTTATTTGCCGGATTTGGAGTCCGGATGCCCAAAAACGGACTCCCGGAAGTTTCTAGTGTCTCCTGGTGCATGGGGGAAGGCCGTGGACCGCCGGATGCCACGTGGCGGGCCCTCATTGGCCGGCCCGCGGCGCCCGGTGCATGGAACGGCTCGGCGGGGTGCACGGACCCGGCGCACCGACACGTGGCGCATGGCTACTGGCGGGCTCATGGGACTCGGCGCAGGGGACAACGCCTGCGGCCGGTCAGGCGGCGCCTGCCCCCAGCGCCTGACCGCACAGTGCGTGGGACGCGCGTCGCCTCGCCATTGGCGAGCGACTGCGGGGCTGACCGCGGCGGTCGGGACGCGCGTCGGCCGCTGGCGCGCCCCGCACGGCTGTTCGCTGTGCGGGATGCGCGCCGATCCCCTGTGGGGACGCGCGTCGCGTGCTGGTTGGTTCCGCCCGGTCGGACGGGACGCGTCCGACCCGCTCTGGCGGATCCGGGCCCAACGTGGCCCGAATCCATAACGCGGGTTGTTTTCTCCTTCTTAATTCTTTTAGGGCATTGGAAGCCCGATTTCTCTCTTCCTGGTTGGAACCACTCCGAGCCCCCTCTTAGACATTTCTTCCTCTCCCAATCCTCCATCCACTGTAGTAATCTCAAGAATTTTGAAGGCTCGATCCCAAGGTTTGCATTTATCCGGCGCGGCGCGACGATCGTTCTACGGCTACCAGATTCGTCGCATTTCGGTGTTCTAGCTCCCCGGCTCACCCCGACATCCTGTTTTTACGATTTTTTGCGCCGTCGGATTCTTGACAGGTAGGGCTTCACTTCCTCTTTTATGAGTTTCTCTTGATTCAGAGGTTTTGATGGTGATTCTGTGGCTTCTTTCTGACCCTTTTCCGTCGCGGAGTTTGGGACAGCACCATCTCGTTTTGGTGATAACTTCGCGCTCGAGCATCGAAACAGGGCGACTCAAAGGGGATTTGCATCTACGCGTCACGAGGAATCTCCTGGAATTTTCGTGGATTTTTGTGGAATTTCCCTGAAGGTGAGGAATCCCTTTTTACAGAATTTTATATCGCTGTTTTGGGATGAATGTATTGTTTGAGGTGGTCCTCTTGTCGATTTTCGTTCTCAAGCACAGAAAAATCGTGGGAAAACGTGCAGGTACTTGTTTCGACCGGATCGTCGCGTAATCGCAGTGTATATTTTCTGGGAATTTGTGGGCACGTGTCACAGGTAAAAATGGCTGAACAGTAAATCTGAATTTGGAGACAGATTTTGGGTTAAACTGAATTGTAATTTGTTGTGTTTCTTTGGGATCTTTGGCACAGTGTTGCGGGGTTTTTCCGGAGCGAAGCGCGGACTTAGCCTTTGAGGACCGGATTTAGCGCTCGAGGTGGGTACCGTTGTTTACCTCCTACTTATGATGTCCCCACTAGGCCTATTGGAGTGCTTCACTGTTATGTTGCTAAATGAACCGGAATAAGTTAAAATGGCATCTTGGTTGAGAATTGGACTTATTGCTTGGGCTACATCTTAAAATGGACTAAGTATTAATGAATGGATGATTCTTATATTAATATGTCGTTTAAACCTCACGGGGGGGGGGAGTTTTGCTATAAAGGACTATCTTACTCGTACACTTTGGGACCTCTTATGCTTATGTGATAAATGGATATGAGATAACTTAGCAAATGAAAGTTTAACTAGTGGCATACCTCTCTATTGGGAAGGATAATAATATTTAAACCCTGTTTTTATATAAAGGACTTTGCATGCTTAAATGGACATCTAGTTAGGCCACCTTTTTCTGCTACACTATCATGCTGGAATTGACTTAGGAGAAACCATGCTTTTCTCTTCTTTTATTTATATTCGGGGGATAGTGCGCTCGGGTTCGAGCAGGGACTGGGATAGTGTAGTCAGACAGTTGTGGGCTTTGGGACAGGCAGGCTGTGAGGGCCGGGCATTGCGGCAACCGCGGATCTTTGGCGGTTGACCGGACAGTAGTTATTGCATCAGATTGGGATAGAGGATTTGGATTTCTTTTAGTGGATGGGTTTTCCACCGTGATCAGAGTCATGATCCAGTCCTGCTGATTTGGTACTTGTTACCCAGGCATTATACTCGTGTGGGTCGCTCCCCTCGAGTGCCACTCCGGAGTGTGCGTTTTTACAGGCTTCGAGTCTTCGAGACTCCCTTTTCCTATCGGTGTTATGCGTAGGCTGGCATACCCGATTTGGCAGGCAGAGCAGGCAGTACCAGTGCTTACTGGTGTATCGATTGGGTCTAGACAGGCAGGCGTTGACATTCTGATGCATACATATAGCTAATCTATCAGTTAGCTCATTAGAGGCATGTAGTGGTAGCTCTATTCATCATCAGCAGTTTTAATTACAGCTTACCACCTCTGTTCATCTTTTCTGCCTCTTATAGTCCTAGTGGGCACATTTGTGTTGAGGTCTACCCACTAGGAGGAGGCTACTGTTTTATAGTAGTTCTCACTCCCCACTGCTTTTCTTCTTCTATTCCCCTTTGTTTTGCAGAGTCGTCTGCGGCTGTTGCAGGACCCTCCACTGCGGACCGAGGTAAGAGAATCGCGGACTAGATAGCGGTCCACCCAGGCACCAGTTCTATTATTAGATGTACCCGATACTCTCAGATACTCTACTATCATTTCTTTTTTGGGTCTGGCTTCGGCCAGCTGGTTGTATTTGATTAGTGAGCTGGGAGAGACATATGTATTATTGAGAGTTACTTTCTGCACTTTGCTTTTCTGCTTTATCTGAGATGTATTAGTTACTGTTTAGCTCTGTTTATGCTCTTTTATTATATCATCCATACTTGAGCAGGTTACCAGCGCTTCGTATACACGGGAAATTCTGTGTATACGGCGGATCTGTAGACGGGCCGGGTTCTGGTTTACACCCGGGGCGTGACACCATCTATCGGACGATCCTGCAAACCCTCAGAGAGCAGAAGCTGTTCGCTAAACTCAAGAGTGTGAATTTGGCTGCGGGAAGTTGGCTTCCTAGGGCATGTGATCTCGGCACAGGGGATCGCTGTGGACCCCCAAAAAGGTAGAAGCAGTGGTAGACTGGCGGCCGCCGACGTCGGTGACAGAAGTACAGAAGTTCTAGGGCTAGCAGGATTACTACCGGCGTTTCGTTGAGGGTTTCGCAAAGATCGCTACCCCTTTTAAACCGATTGACCAGAAAAGGCGTGAGAAGTTCATATGGACGGCCAAGTGTGCCAGGAGAGTTTTGAGGAACTCAGAAGAGATTAACTAGGCACCAATACGGTGCTGCCGACGCCCGGGAGAGGATTATGAAGTGTACTGCGACGCGTCAAGGATCGGTCTGGAGGGTGTTCTGATGCAACAGGGGAAGGTGATCGCCTACGCGTCCAGGCAGCTGAAGGACTACGAAAGGAACTACCCGATAACAGACTTGGAATTGGCCGCCGTGGTTTCGTTTTGAAACTGTGGAGGCATTACCTCTTCGGAGTCCACTGCAACGTTTTTTCCAGATCATCAAAGTCTTAAGTACATCTTTACCAAAAAACAAGAGTTAAACTTGCGGCAGAGACGGTGGCTCGAGTTGCTGAAGGTTACGACTTGACGATCCAATATCACCCCGGGGAAGGCAAATGTGGTGGCAGATCGCACTGAGCAGAAAAGGGCATCGGGACGGGGCGTCGGAGAGCGCGCTGACAAAGCAGGACCACCTGATCGCGGAGTTCGCGCGAATGCAGTTGGAGGTGTGTGCTCTTGCGGGCACAGTTCTGGCAACTCCTAGCCTTGGTGGTCAAGCCGACGCTATTTCGAGAAGATCCAGGAGGGACAGCAGACCGATCTGCACCTACAGCGCTTACGAGACAAGATTCCCCAGGGTCAAGAGATTGACTTGCGGTGAAAGACGAGGCACCCTATGTTTCCGGCGGGCGGGTCTGTGTGCCGGATTCACCAGAGTTGAAGAATGAAATCTTAGCGGAGGCACATCGAGCCCCTTATGCGGCACAACCTCGGGGGGCACGAAGATGTCCGGGATCTCAACAGCGTTCTGGTGGCCTAAGTTAAAAGAAGACGTGACGCGATACGTAGCCCACTGCCTAGTATGTCAACAGATAAAGGCGAACACCAGCGACCAGCAGGGAAGCTACAGCCCTTACCGGTACCAGAGTGGAAATGGGACCAGATCACCATGGATTTTGTCACTGGATTCCCACTTACAACAGGGCCACGAATGCGATCGGGTTGTAGTTGACCGGTTAACCAAGGTCAGCACACTTCCTACCAATTCACACCACTTGGACCTAGCTGCGAACGGGCTAGCTCAAGTCTGCATCAGCGAGATCTGAGACTACATGGCAGGGTCCGGCACGATCACCTCGGCAGAGGACACGCGCTTTGTCTCGAAAGTTTTGAAAATGTCATGCCAGCAGGCCATGGGGACCCAGATTACATTTCA
>JAQNDB010001580.1:0-47645 GCA_029204045.2 Tillandsia leiboldiana
TGGTACCGGTACACAGCCCCCTGGTTCCGGAACCAAAACACCTGGTTCCGGAACCAGCCTCCCAACACTCCCAGCAAAGCCCGAAAACTCAAAATTTGCCGCCAACACACTTTCCTCGTCCTCGGATCCTCCGCATCACCCCGAACACCAACCGAACCCTCTGTAAACACATAATACACAGTCCCAAGAGTTCAACTCACATCAAACCATCAGAAACCAAAGTCGACCCGCAAGCTTTCAAGTCGAGCCAACTCACGTTCCTTCAAAAGAACTTCCGCGTCGTACGGGCGGGACCACCCGAACCTCTCTGTAAATACAAACAGAAACTGCTGATGGTATTTCCACCAATACAGGCTGCCACGAGGGGTCGGCCAAATGCCCAAGCTCCGGTACTCTACACATGCTCAGGTTAGAGCAGGGGCTGGATAGTGTAGTCATATACTTGGATTCAGGACGGACAGGCTGTGATGGCAGGGTGTTGCGGCAACCGGGATTTTGGGCGGTTGACCGGACAGTTGTTATTGCATCAGATCGGGGAGAGGATTTGGGTTTCTTTTAGTGGATGGTTATTTCCATTTAGATCAGTGTCATGATCCAGTCCTGCGGACTTTTTACTCAGGCATTTTACCGTGTGTGGGTCGCTCCCCTCGAGTGCCACTCCGGAGTGCGCGTTATGCAGACTTGAGTCCTTGAGACTCCTATCCCCTATCGGGTGTTATGCGTAGGCTGGCATACCCGATTTGGCAGGCATCGGGCTTAAGTACCAGGGTTACTGGGGTATTTATAGATTGGTTTGGTCAGGCAGGCTTTGTTATTCTGATTTATATATGTAGCTATCTTTTAGCTGGGCATGTAGAGGCATACTAGTGGTAGCTTTTATCATAGTTTTTTTTCAGTTTACCACTTTTATCCTTTTCGCCTCTGGTATCCTAGTGGGCAGGTTCGAGTTGAGGTTTACCCCACTAGGGGAGCTACTGTCTTTATAGTAGTTCTCACCCCCATCGTTTTTCCCTCTTCTTTTCCCCTTTGTTTTGCAGAGTCCTCTGTGGGGTGTGCGGGACCCTCTTCCCTGGACCGAGGTAAGAGGATCGGTTGACTAGCTAGCTGTTTTCCCCTGATCCTGAGTTTGATAGATTTGGATGTATCCCCGGTACACTCAGACTTTGTACTTCTTTTATTTTGGGTCTGGCTTCGGCCAGCTGGATGTTTTTTTTGTGAGCTGGGAGAGACACATGTATATTTTGAGAATTATATTGTACTTTACTTTCCAGTATTCTTCTGAGATGTACTAGTTTTAGTTTAGCTCTGTTTATGCTCCTTTATATCTTCATATCTGAGCAGGTTACCAGCGCTTCGTATACACGGGAAATTCCGTGTGCACGGCGGATCTGTGGACGAGCCCGGTTCTGGTTTACACCCTGGGCGTGACAGATTAAAATGGTACAGAGCTTAGGGATAGGTCAGTTGGGACTTAGGAAACCCTAGGCTTTTGGCAGACCCTAGGATGGCAGGGCACGAGTGACGCGACATTTTGCGAAAGTCGGCAATTTATTATTAACTCTTCCTATGAGTGGAGAGGGATTGGCATATCCTATTTCTGGTAGACTATTATGTTGGCTGCAGACAACATAAGGTTACAGAAATAGGGGGATGTTCATGACTTTCGCTGGATTGGGTCGAGTGTGCTTTTGTTTACTGACCCGTGGTTTTTTGTGTGGCAGGATGACTCCTAGGCGGCAGATCCCTACTCGGGGTACTCCTACACCCCCGGAGGAGCCGGAGCAGTCCGGGCCTTCGGAGATTAGTGAGCTCAGGGCCATGGTGGCCCAGTTGGCGGAGAGCCACCGCCGTCAGGAGCAGAGGTTTGACCAGTTGCTTGCCCAGGTTGGGGCACCTCCCCCTGCTACTGTAGAGGCCCCTGTACCACCTGTTGTACCACCGGCTATTCCACCAGTCCCTACGGCACCGTCGTCGAGCAGTGGGGCCCAGGGGATGTTCAGGCCGTTGACCCCGGCGGAGGAGCGGGAGTTTGCTGACAAGCTCTCACAGTTTTGCAAGCGAGGACCGCCTAGGTTCTCAGGGCGGAGCACACATCCGTGGGAGATAGGATCGTGGCTGGCAGCAATGGAGAAGTTATTTCGGGACTTCTTCATGACCATAGATACAGGGTGCATATGGCAGTACACTGTCTAGAGGGGGATGCAGATGCTTGGTGGCGTCGGGTTGAGCCTTTGGAGTTTCAAATTACCCGACAGCTGCCTTGGTCAGAGTTTCGGCGGATGATTATGGACACCTATTTCTCCACGAGCGTGAAGAAAAAGATTGAGGATGACTTGAAGAATCTACAGCAAGGTGATCGGGCTGTATGGGATTATTTTCAGGAGTTCACGTAGTTGCTCAACTGCGTGCCCTATGTTGCCAGGGATGGGCCGCACCAGGTAGAGCTTTTTGAGACGGGCCTTCGCCCAGAGATTTATACCTTAGTGCACGCCCAGAGGCTTCAGACCTTATCAGAGGCGGTGGATCATGCACAGTGGGTCGAGAGGGGAGACCACGTTGTCGCTAGACGTGGAGGCTTGGTCGCTCAGGGTTCTGAGAGGAAGCGACCAGCGCCAGATGATGGGGGACAGGCCGTTCCTGGAGGCCGCCCCGACCGCCACCGCCTCAGTTTACGGGCCGTGGGCGCTCGGATCGGCGAGGTCTGGGGATCCCAGAGGCCCCCGCAGCATCAGCAGCAGCAGCCCCAGCGACAGCAGCAGCATTCGCAGCAGCAGAGGTCGCAGTCTCGACAGCTGGGGTCACAAGCGGCAGAGGCAGCAGCAGCAGCAGTCGAGGCAGTCTCAGTCGGCGGTCAGGTGCATCTTTTGCAGGGGACAGCACCCGTCGGATACTTGTGATCAGAGGTATGGCCGCTGTTATCGGTGTGGACAGTCTGGCCACATTCGTGCTACTTGCCCTTTCTCGGCATCGCCGGCTCCTTCCTCAGCATCAGCCCCTTCGGCGCCCCAACAGCGGCCTTATGCTCCAGCGAGCAGGGCTCCTTCTTCGCATCCTGCAGACTACAGACCCCCGGCACAGAGTGGGCGTGTTTACGCCGCCCAGGTAGAGGACTCCGCAGCAGCCGACCACGTGGTGGCAGGTATCACTTTACTTTTTGGCTGGGCATGTAGAGGCATACTAGTGGTAGCTTTTATCAGTAGTTTTATTTTCAGTTTACCACTTTTATCCTTTTCGCCTCTGGTAGTCCTAGTGGGCAGGTTCGAGTTGAGGTTTACCCACTAGGGGAGGCTACTGTCTTTATAGTAGTTCTCACCCCCACTCTTTTTCCCTCTTCTTTTCCCCTATGTTTTGCAGAGTCCTCTGCGGGAGTTGCGGGACCCTCTTCCCTGGACCGAGGTAAGAGGATCGTTGACTAGCTAGCTGTTTTCCCCTGATCCTGAGTTTGATAGATTTGGATGTATCCCCGGTACACTCAGACTGTTGTACTTCCTTTTATTTTGGGTCTGGCTTCGGCCAGCTGGATGTTTTTTTTTGTGAGCTGGGAGAGACACATGTATATTTTTGAGAATTATGTTGTACTTTACTTTCCAGTATTCTTCTGAGATGTACTAGTTTTAGTTTAGCTCTGTTTTATGCTCCTTTATTATATCTTCATATCTGAGCAGGTTACCAGCGCTTCGTGTACACGGGAAATTCCGTGTGCACGGCGGATCTGTGGACGAGCCCGGGTTCTGGTTTACACCCGGGGCGTGACAGTAGGGGTACCCCGGGTAGGAATCCGCCGCCTGGGAGGCATCCTGCCACACAAGAAACCACAGATCAGTAAAGAAACCACACTCGACCCAATCTAGCGAAAGTCAAAGGCATCCTCCTATTTCTGCAACCTTATGTTGTCTGCAGGCAACATAATAGTTCGCCAGAAATAGGACATGCCAACCCCTCTTCCCTCACTGGAAGAGTCAAATAAACGCATGACCAAATTGCCGACTTTCGCGTAATGTCGCGTCACTCACGCCTTGCCTTCGTAGGGTCTGCCAATAGCCTAGGGTTTCCTAAGTCCCAACTGACCTATCCCAAAGCTCTGATACCAACTTAATCTGTCACGCCCCGGGTGTAACTAGAACCCGGGCTTGTCTACAGATCCGCCGTATACACGGGATTTCCCGTGTATACGAAGCGCTGGTAACCTGCTCAAACATAGATGATATAATAAAGGAGCATAAACAGAGCAAAACTAGAACTAATACATCTCAGATAAAGCTGGAAAGTAGAAGTGCAGAAGTAAACTCTCAATAATACAAATGTCTCTCCCAGCTCACTAATCAAATACAACCAGCTGGCCGGAGCCAGACCCAAAACGAAATGAAAAGTAGAGTATCTGAGAGTATCGGGGTACATCTAGTAACTGAACTGGTGCCTGGGTAGACCGCTATCTAGTCCGCGATCCTCTTACCTCGGTCCGCTGAGGAGGGGCCCGCAACTGCCGCAGACGACTCTGCAAAACAAAGGGGAAGAGAAAAAGAAAACAGTGGGGAGTGAGAACTACTATAGAACAGTAGCCTCCTCCTAGTGGGTAAACCTCAACTCAGACATGCCCACTAGGACTATAAGAGGCGGAAGAATAAAACAATGTGGTAAGCTGTAAATATGTCTACTGATGATGTACGAAGCTACCACTACATGCCTCTAAGATGTCCAGCTAAAAGTGTGACCAACTGTATGCATCAGGATATGAATGCCTGCCTGGGTAGCCCAACCTAGTCGCCGGTGAACACCGGTACTCTCCACTATGCCTACTGACTCCCAACTCAGCTACGGGATGCAGACCGGCTCCAGACCGGCACGGTCCAATCCCGAGGGCAACAGACCGGCTCCTGACCGGCACGGTCCCGCCCCAAGGCAACAGACCGGCTCCTGACCGGCACGGTCACAAAATACACACTCCGGAGTGGCACTCGAGGGGAGCGACCCACACGAGTCAAGTGCCTCAGTAACGAACATAAAAAATCAGCAGGACTGGATCAGGACGCTGATCTAAGTGGAAAACCCATCCACTAAAGAAGCCCCTAAACCTCTCCACCAATCTGAGGCGAAACCACTGTCCGGTCAACCGCCCAAAATCCGCGGTTGCCGCTATGCCCTGCCCTCACAGCCTGCCTGTCCCAAAACCCACAAATGTCTGACTACACTATCCCAGCCTTGCTCGAACCCGAGCGCACTATCCCCCTAATCTAGCTAACTGAACAGAGAAATTAAAGCATGGTTTCTCCTAAGTCAGTTCCAGTATAATAGTGTAGCAGAAAAAGGTGGCTTAACTATGTGACCATTCAAGCAAGCAAAGTCCTTCAGTTAAAAACACGGCTTCAAGTATTCTAATTTACAAAATAGAGGTATGCCATTCCAAATAAATTTCCATTTTACTAAGTTACCACAAGTCGGTGTATGTACATGCCTAAGGGGTCCCAATAAGCACATGCAACATAACATATCTAGCAAAACTCTCTTTCAGTGGGATTTGGGGGCGACTTAACATTTGCAAGAATTAGCATTTAATTATACTTAGTCCTCTTGAAGATGCAACTCTAGCTATAAGTCCAATTCTTCAATTAGCAAGCCATATTCATTTTACCGGTTCATTTAGCAATAAGACATATTAGCAACTCAAATAGGCCTAGTGGGGACATCACAAGTAGGAGGTTAACAACGGTACCCACTTCGAGCGCTAAATTCGGTCCCCGAAAGCAAGGTCCACGCACGATCCGAAAATCCCCCGCAATACTGCATCACAACCCGAAAGAACACATCCAAAAATTACTCCAAGTTTCAATCCAAAATCTGTCCCAAAATATCCGGTTAACAGTTTAGCCATTTTCACCTGCGAGATGTACCCGAGAAATTCCCAGAAAAATACTATCGCGATCCTCGCGACGAACCGGTCGAAACGAGTACCTGCACGTTCACCCACGAGTTTTCTACGCTGAGAACCAAATTCGACAAGAGAGCCATCCCGAAGTAAGTCTATCGCAAAAACTGAATCTGAAAGTACTGTAAACAGAGGCTTCTCACCTTCGGGGAAAATTCATGAAATTCCAAGAAAAATAGGGGAGATTCCTCGTGATGTGTAGATGCAAAACGCCTTGTGAATCGCCCCAATCTGAGGTCTGTGCGCGAAGATATCACCAAAACAACACAGCGCTGTGCAAAATTCCACCCCAGAAAATGAGGTCCCAAGATGATCCGAAAAACCCATGAAAAGCTCGGAATGGGAAAAAACCAGTAAACAACGAAAACGTAGCCCTACCTGTCGTGAAGACGATGGCGCAAGAATCGCTGAAAAATACTGCCGGGGTAGCTCGGGAGAGTCCGTGCACTGAAATGCGACGAAGGGAATCACAAGGGAACGAGCGTCGCGCCGCGCCGTAAAATCCAAACCTCGGAGTGCGTGCCACCACAAATCTTAGAAATCCTCCAGAAGATGTAGAACTCGAAGGGGAACAACTTTGCTGAAGACACCTTGGTGAGAGGAGGCTCGGAAATGGTGGAAAACGTGAGAAGAAAGGAGCTCGGGCTGTTTAAATAGGCCTCACAGAACAATTCTCAAAATTCCATCTATGTCCCGAATTCCGGGCGCCCGAAAATTTCCGAGCTGCTACAGTGTTGGCCCGGCCCAACACTGTTCAAGCCCGGTTCGTTCCTGGGCTTCCACGTCGCCGACAGAACAGGCAACAGCGGGATCGGCCATTCCCGCAGCGCCGCGTGGCCACCCCCGGGAGTCGACACGCGTCCCGATTAGCGGCACAGTCGCGCCTGCGCGCGCAGCCCGCGCCAGCTGCCCTTCCTGCCCGCACAGTTGACCAGCCAATAGGGAAGCGCCACGTGTCCCTGCCTCTGACCGCTGCCGCAGAAGCCTCCGTAAGCCGAACCAATGGTAACCTGCCACGTGTCCACCCCGGTGCACCGTGAACCAATACCCAACCATCATGCTCCGTAGACCGGGAGCTGTGAGCCGGCCTATGGGGTGATGCCACGTGTCCCCGCCTTGGTGCACGACGGCCGCGTGGACCGCGCGCCTGCCCGCGCGCCCGCGCGCTGCCCGCGCCCTGTGCCGCCGCCGTTCCGCCTGCCCGAGGCCGCGCCGCCGCCCGCTTACGCTGCCCGCCGCCGCCGCCGCCGGCGATCGCCGGAGTTACTGTTCCGGCCGTGGACAGTACCCGAAGCTCAGAAAAATCAAGCAGATAGTCCATCTTGACCGTTTTCGCGCGCTGAATCCGAATTTGACGTCCGTTCTGCCAAATTCCCACGCTGAAAATTGCCAAATGCCCCTGGAAAGGTATTCTTGGTCCAAATTTCGCGCCGAGCCCAATCTTAATATCCGTTTCGCGCGAAAACACTTCCAGAGACCCGACAGAGTCAACCGATCACCCATGTGATCCATTTGAGCCTGGAGTCCAACACTTGTGTCCAATTGTGCCCTAAACACCTCCGGCACACCGCGTAGGCCTCCGATGGCCACCCCAATGCACTGCAACAGCTCTGCGGAGATCCAGGTCATCACATCCTCCCCCACTAAACGAAAGTTTCGTCCTCGAAACTAGAGTCATACCTCAAGCCGGGGCCTCGAACAAGTGGGGGTAGGCATCCCTCAACGCTGACTCCAGCTCCCAAGTAGCCTCGCGCTCGCTCTGGTTGCTCCATAGAACCTTCACATAAGGAATAGCCCAGCTGCACAGCTCTCTAACCTCACAGTCCAAAATCCGCAACGGTCGCTCGGCATAACTCAAGTCCTCAGCAATCTCCAGTGGGGCGAAATCAATGATGTGCGACGGGTCATAAACATATCTCCTCAGGGTGGATACATGAAACACATCGTGAACACCAGCCAATCTGGGAGGGAGTGCAAGCCGGTAGGCAACTGGCCCTATGCGCTCCAATACCTCAAAAGGTCCAATATAACAAGGGCTCAGTTTTCCACGAATCCCAAATCTCCGAATCCCCTTCGAAGGTGAGACCTTCAAAAAGACATGATCGCCCACCTGAAACTCTAAGTCCCGCCGTCGGGTATCAGCATAACTCCTCTGTCGGCTCTGAGCGGTCTCAAGATGTCGTCGAATCAGTCTGACCTTCTCCTCTGCCTCCAATAGTAGATCAGGACCCAAGGTCTTTTTCACACCCACGTCACTCCAATATATGGGTGACCGACACTTGCGCCCATACAACGCCTCAAACGGAGCCATCTGGATGCTCGCTTGATAGCTGTCGTTGTACGCAAACTCAACCAATCCCAGGTGTCGGTGGCACCCTCCCCCAAAATCCAGAACGCATGCTCACAGCATATCCTCTAGAGTCTGAATGGTGCGCTCTGACTGTCCGTCCGTCTGTGGGTGGAATGCTGTGCTAAAACGAAGCTGTATCCCCAGGGCCGTCTGTAAACTCCTCCAAAAGTGTGAGACAAATCTCGAGTCTCTGTCCGATACAATGGAAACGGGCACCCCATGCAATTTCACCACCTCAGCTAAGTACATCTGTGCCAGTCGCTCCAATGGCCAAGTCATCTGAACCGGTAAAAAGTGACCGGACTTGGTGAGTCTGTCCACGACCACCCATATCGCATATGCTCCAGTCTGTGCTCTCGGCAATCCCGTGACAAAATCCATAGTGATATGATCCCACTTCCACTCAGGGATTGGGAGACTCTGCAACTTGCCAGCAGGTACACGATGCTCAGCCTTTACTTGCTGACAAGTTAAGCAGTGCGCCACAAATCTGCCAATATCTCTTTTCATACCACTCCACCAAAACTATGCCTTGAGGTCCTTATACATCTTAGTCCCACCAGGATGGATGGTATAAGGTGTATAATGAGCCTCCCGCAAGATCTGCTCTCGAATCTCTGAGTCCATAGGCACGCAAGCTCGGTCCCTGTACCGTAGTACTCCTGCAGCATCAACTGAAAAATCTCCTGTCTCGCCAGCCTGAATCTGCTCTCGAATCCTCATCAAATGGGGGTCCTCACTCTGTTTCTCCCGAATCCTGTCTAACAGAGTGGGCTGCACGACCAAGGACAGCAGTCTAGCAGAAACCCCAGGGGACACTACCTCAAGCTGTAATCGCCTCATCTGCTCCAGTAATGGTGCCTGATCGGTGATCATCAAGGATAGGCTCTGTACTGCCCTCCTGCTCAGGGCATCAGCGACCACGTTGGCCTTGTCAGGATGGTAGAGTATGTCCACATCATAGTCCTTTAACAGCTCCAACCATCTGCGTTGTCTCAAATTAAGTTCCTTCTGTGTAAACAGATATTTCCGGCTCTTGTGGTCGGTGTAAATCTCGCAGTGCTCCCCATACAGATAGTGGCGCCACAACTTCAGTGCAAAGATCACGGCAGCTAGCTCCAAGTCATGGGTAGGGTAATTCTTCTCATAATCCTTAAGTTGCCGTGAAGCATAAGCGATTACCTTACCCTCCTGCATCAGCATGCAACCAAGTCCACTGTGCGATGCGTCACTATAGATCACATATCCTTTCCCCATAATAGGGAGGGAAAGGATAGGAGCTGACATCAATCTGCTCTTCAATTCCTCGAAGCTCCTCTGGCAATCCTCACTCCAGATAAACTTAATTCCTTTGCGCGTCAAACGAGTGAGGGGTGCGGAAAGTTTCGCAAAACCTTCCACAAACCGACGGTAATATCCAGCCAAGCCCATAAAACTACGAACCTCTGCTACCGTCGTTGGTCGGGGCCAATCCCGGACTGCCTCAATCTTTGCCGGGTCTACCGCCACTCCTGCAGCTGAGATCACGTGGCCCAAAAAGGCAACCTTTCGAAGCCAAAACTCGCACTTAGATAACTTGGCATACAACTTCTTCTCCCTCAGAAGTTGCAGCACAATCCTCAGGTGCTCCTCGTGCTCCACATCACTCCGAGAATAAACCAGGATGTCGTCGATGAACACTACCACGAACCGGTCCAAATAAGGTCGAAAGATCCTGTTCATCAAATCCATAAATGCGGCAGGGGCATTAGTCAATCCAAAAGGCATGACAGTGAACTCATAATGCCCGTACCGAGTCCTGAATGCTGTCTTTGGAACGTCCTCGGCCTTCACCTTCAGTAGGTGGTAACCAGACTGTAAGTCGATCTTAGAGAAGACACAAGACCATTGCAGCTGATCAAATAAGTCATCGATGCGCGGCAAAGGGTACTTGTTCTTGATGGTCACTTTACTCAGCTCTCGATAATCCACACAAAGTCGAAGTGAACCATCCTTCTTCTTTACGAACAGCACCGGCGCTCCCCAAGGCGATACACTCGGCCTCACGAAACCCTTGTCCAATAAGTCCTGAAGTTGCGCCTTCAACTCACGCAGCTCCGCCGGTGCCATTCGGTAAGGGGCTTTGGAGATTGGCGCAGTTCCTGGGACTACGTCAATCAAAAACTCGATCTCCCTATCCGGCGGCATACTAGTCAGCTCTGGTGGGAAAACATCCGGGAACTCGTGGACAATAGGAATATCCGCGAGTCCCGGTGCCGCCGCAGGCCCCTCAACCACACTGGCCAAAAAGGCCACGCATCCACTGCGCATCATCTGCCTCGCACGAGAAGTCGAAACTATCGAGGCGAAGAAAGCACTCGGGCACCCTCTGTACACAATCACCTCCTGGCCCGGCTCGTTAAAAGTCACCGTCCTCGCGGCACAGTCAATAGTCGCAAAATAGCGAGTCAGCCAGTCCATCCCAAGGACTACATCAAAGTCGCGCAACTGGGTCAGGACCATCAGGTCCGCTGGCAAGATCCACGACTCGATCTGTACAGGGCAAGACCAACAACACTCCCCTACATGCAGAGTATGCTGTGGAATCTGTACCTCTAATGCATGTGGCAACCGACCTAACTCTAGTCCATGGGATAATGCGAATGCTCTACTGATAAAAGAATGTGATGCACCGGTATCAAATAAAGTGCGAGCTCTACTGCCAGAAAGTAAAACGATACCTGCCACCACGTGGTCGGCTGCCAGAGAATCCTCAACATGGGCGGCATAGACCCGCCCGCTCTGCGCTGGTGGTCGATAGTCTGCCGGGTGGGAAGAAGGGGCCCTGCCCGCTGGAGCATAGGACCGCTGCTGGAGCGCCGGTGGGGCTGATGCTGAGGAAGGAGCCGGCGATGTCAAGAAAGGGCAAGCAGCTCGCAGATGACCGGACTGTCCACACCGAAAACAATGACCATGCCGCAAATCACAAGTATCAGAGGGGTGCTGGCCCTTGCGGAAAACACACACGACTGTAGACCGGGGCTGCCTCGACTGCTGCTGCTGCTGCCTCTGCCGCTGTGACCCTTGCTATCGCGGCTGCGACCTCTGCTGCTGGGAATGCTGCTGCTGTCGTGAGTGCTGCTGCTGCTGATGCTGCAGGGGCCTCTGGGATCCACCGGGCCCTCGCCGCTCCGAACGCCCGCGGCCTGAAAACTGAGGCGGCGGGGGTCGGGGCGGCCTCCAGGAACTGGCCTGTCCCCCATCATCCTGCGCTGGCCGCTTCCTGTCAGATCCCTGAGCGACCAGGCCTCCACGTCTGGCGACGACGTGGTCTCCCCTCTCGACCCACTATGCATGCTCTGCCGCCTCCTCCAGGGTCTGTAGTCTCTGCGCATGCATTAAGGTATAGATCTCCGGGCGTAGGCCCGACTCGAAGAGCTCCACCTGATGTGGCCCGTCCCTAGGAACGTAGGGTACGCAGTTGAGCAACCGCAAAAACTCCTGGAAGTAGTCCCATGCCGACCGGTCGCCTTGCTGGAGATTCTTCAGATCATCCTCCATCTTTTTCTTCACGCTAGTAGAAAAGTACGTGTCCAGAACCATCCTCTTGAACTCTGCCCACGGTAGCTGCCGGGTGATCTGAAACTCCAGGGGCTCCACCCGACGCCACCACGCGTCAGCATCCCCGTCCAAGCAATGTACAGCTATGTGTACCCTGTACTTCTTATCGATGAAGAAGTCTCGGAACAACTTCTCCATTGCTGAAAGCCAAGTCCTGACCTCCCAAGGGTGGGTGCTCCGCCCCGAAAATCTAGGCGGTCCCTGCTTACAGAATTAGGTGAGTTTATCAGTGAACTCCTGCTCCTCCGCGGGGGTCAAAGGTCGGATCGCTCTCGGGGCCCCGCTGCTCGAAGATGGTGCCACAGGCACCAGCGGTATAGTCGGTGGTACAACCGGTGGTACGGGGGCCTCAGCAGAAGTAGGGGGAGGGGCCCGAACCTGAGCAAGCAGCTGCTCGATCCTCTGCTCCTGCCGGGGTGACCCTCCGCCAGCAGGGCCACCATGGCCCTCAACTCGGCAATCTCTGAAGGTCCGGACTGCTCCGGCCCCTCCGGGGCTGTAGGGGTACCCCGGGTAGGAATCCGCCGCCTCGGAGGCATCCTGCCACACAAGAAACCACATATCAGTAACGAAACCACACTCGACCCAATCTAGCGAAAGTCAAAGGCGTCCTCCGATTTCTGCAACCTTATGTTGTCTGCAGGCAACATAATAGTTCGCCAGAAATAGGACATGCCAACCCCTCTTCCCTCACTGGAAGAGTCAAATAAACGCATGACCAAATTGCCGACTTTCGCGTAATGTCGCGTCACTCACGCCTTGCCTTCCTAGGGTCTGCCAAAAGCCTAGGGTTTCCTAAGTCCCAACTGACCTATCCCTAAGCTCTGATACCAACTTAATCTGTCACGCCCCGGGTGTAAACCAGAACCCGGGCTTGTCTACAGATCCGCCGTATACACGGGATTTCCCGTGTACACGAAGCGCTGTTAACCTGCTCAAACATAGATGATATAATAAAGGATCATAAACAGAGCAAAACTAGAACTAATACATCTCAGATAAAGCTGGAAAGTAGAAGTGCAGAAGTAAACTCTCAATAATACAGATGTCTCTCCCAGCTCACTAATCAAATACAACCAGCTGGCCGGAGCCAGACCCAAAACGAAATGAAAAGTAGAGTATCTGAGAGTATCGCGGTACATCTAGTAACTGAACTGGTGCCTGGGTAGACCGCTATCTAGTCCGCGATCCTCTTACCTCGGTCCGCTGAGGAGGGGCCCGCAACTGCCGCAGACGACTCTGCAAAACAAAGGGGAAGAGAAAAAGAAAACAGTGGGGAGTGAGAACTACTATAGAACAGTAGCCTCCTCCTAGTGGGTAAACCTCAACTCAGACATGCCCACTAGGACTATAAGAGGCGGAAGAATAAAACAATGTGGTAAGCTGTAAATATGACTACTGATGATGTACGAAGCTACCACTACATGCCTCTAAGATGTCCAGCTAAAAGTGTGACCAACTGTATGCATCAGGATATGAATGCCTGCCTGGGTAGCCCAACCTAGTCGCCGGTGAACACCGGTACTCTCCACTATGCCTACTGACTCCCAAGTCAGCTACGGGATGCAGACCGGCTCCTGACTGGCACGGTCCAATCCCGAGGGCAACAGATCGGCTCCTGACCGGCACGGTCCCGCCCCAAGGAAACAGACCGGCTCCTGACCGGCACGGTCACAAAATACACACTACGGAGTGGCACTCGAGGAGAGTGACCCACACGAGTCAAGTGCCTCAGTAACGAACATAAAAAATCAGCAGGACTGGATCAAGACGCTGATCTAAGTGGAAAACCCATCCACTAAAGAAGCCCCTAAACCTCTCCCCCAATCTGAGGCGAAACCACTGTCCGGTCAACCGCCCAAAATCCGCGGTTGCCGCTATGCCCTGCCCTCACAGCCTGCCTGTCCCAAAACCCACAAATGTCTGACTACACTATCCCAGCCTTGCTCGAACCCGAGCGCACTATCCCCCTAATCTAGCTAACTGAACAGAGAAATTAAAGCATGGTTTCTCCTAAGTCAGTTCCAGCATAATAGTGTAGCAGAAAAAGGTGGCTTAACTATGTGACCATTCAAGCAAGCAAAGTCCTTCAGTTAAAAACACGGCTTCAAGTATTCTAATTTACAAAATAGAGGTATGCCATTTCAAATAAATTTCCATTTTACTAAGTTGCCACAAGTCGGTGTATGTACATGCCTAAGGGGTCCCAATAAGCACATGCAACATAACATATCTAGCAAAACTCTCTTTCAGTGGGATTTGGGGGCGACTTAACATTTGCAAGAATTAGCATTTAATTATACTTAGTCCTCTTGAAGATGCAACTCTAGCTATAAGTCCAATTCTTCAATTAGCATGCCATATTCATTTTACCGGTTCATTTAGCAATAAGACATAATAGCAACTCAAATAGGCCTAGTGGGGACATCACAAGTAGGAGGTTAACAACGGTACCCACTTCGAGCGCTAAATCCGGTCCCCGAAAGCAAGGTCCACGCACGATCCGAAAATCCCCCGCAATACTGCATCACAACCCGAAAGAACACATCCAAAAATTACTCCAAGTTTCAATCCAAAATCTGTCCCAAAATATCCGGTTAACAGTTTAGCCATTTTCACCTGCGAGATGTGCCCGAGAAATTCCTAGAAAAATACTATCGCGATCCTCGCGACGAACCGGTCGAAACGAGTACCTGCACGTTTACCCACGAGTTTTCTATGCTGAGAACCAAATTCGACAAGAGAGCCATCCCGAAGTAAGTCGATCGCAAAAACTGAATCTGAAAGTACTGTAAACAGAGGCTTCTCACCTTCGGGGAAAATTCAGTAAATTCTAAGAAAATTTGGGGAGATTCCTCGTGATGTTTAGATGCAAAACGCCTTCTGAATCGCCCCAATCTGAGGTCTGTGCGCGAAGATATCACCAAAACAACACAGCGCTGTCCAAAATTCCACCCCAGAAAATGAGGTCCCAAGATGATCCGAAAAACCCATGAAAAACTCGGAATGGGAAAAAACCAGTATACACGGAAAACATAGCCCTACCTGTCCTGAAGACGATGGCGCAAGAATCGCTGAAAAATACTGCCGGGGTAGCTCGGGAGAGTCCGTACACTGAAATGCGACGAAGGGAATCACAAGGGAATGAGCGTCGCGCCGCGCCGTAAAATCCAAACCTCGGAGTGCGTGCCACCACAAATCTTGGAAATCCTCCAGAAGATGTAGAACTCGAAGGGGAACAACTTTGCTGAAGACACCTTGGTGAGAGGAGGCTCGGAAATGGTGGAAAAAGTGAGAAGAAAGGAGCTCGGGCTGTTTAAATAAGCCTCACAGAACAATTCTCAAAATTCCATCTATGTCCCGAATTCCGGGCGCCCGAAAATTTCCGGGCTGCTACAGTGTTGGCCCGGCCCAACACTGTTCAAGCCCGGTTCATTCCTGGGCCTCCACGTCGCCGACAGAACAGGCAACAGCGGGATCGGCCATTCCCGCTGCGCCGCGTGGCCACCCCCGGGAGTCGACACGCGTCCCGGTCAGCGGCACAGTCGCGCCTGCGCGCGTAGCCCGCGCCAGCTGCCCTTCCTGCCCGCACAGTTGACCAGCCAATAGGGAAGCGCCACGTGTCCCTGCCTCTGACCGCTGCACCCGGTGCACAAGCCTCCGTAAGCCGAACCAATGGTAACCTGCCACGTGTCCACCCCGGTGCACCGTGAACCAATACCCAACCATCATGCTCCGTAGACCGGGAGCTGTGAGCCGGCCTATGGGGTGATGCCACGTGTCCCCGCCTTGGTGCACGACGGCCGCGTGGACCGCGCGCCTGCCCGCGCGCCCGCGCGCTGCCCGCGCCCTGTGCCGCCGCCGTTCCGCCTGCCCGAGGCCGCGCCGCCGCCCGCCGACGCTGCCCGCCGCCGGCGATCGCCGGAGTTACTGTTACGGCAGTGAATAGTACCCGAAGCTCAGAAAAATCAAGTAGATAGTCCATCTTGACCGTTTTCGCGCGCTGAATCCGAATTTGACGCCCGTTCTGCCAAATTCCCACTCTGAAAATTGCCAAATGCCCCTGGAAAGGTATTCTTGGTCCAAATTTCGCGCCGAGCCCAATCTTAATATCCGTTTCGCGCGAAAACACTACCAGAGACCCGACAGAGTCAACCGATCACCCATGTGATCCATTTGAGCCTGGAGTCCAACACTTGTGTCCAATTGTGCCCTAAACACCTCCGGCACACCGCGTAGGCCTCCGATGGCCACCCCAACGCACTGCAACAGCTCTGCGGAGATCCAGGTCATCACACTTACGATGGATGGAGTTTTGCTTGAGTTACCCCTTCGAAAGTTTCGGCGAAATCTTCTCGTCAAGAGAGCAAGCTGCTTCTCAAAGTCCTCCATAGATAGGTTTACGTCATCGTCTGAGGAGGATGAATCCGCGTCTTCTTCTTTTGTTGTTTTCAATGCTAAACCTGAAGACTTAGAAGAGGATGCTTTTCTAGAAGAATAGTTAGTAGGAAATGTCATTTCATATGTTTGTAAAGAACCAACTAATTCTTCTACACGGATTTCGTCTGGGTGTTTAATAGTTTCAATGGCCGTAACCTTGGATCGAAATCTTTCACGAAGAGTTCTTAATATTTTTCTTACAACTTTAAATTCTGGAATCTTCTCTCCCAAGTTAGCACATGAGTTTACGATGTCTTGCAATCGTGTGTAATAGTCTGTGAACGATTCATTTTCTGCCATGAAAATAGAGTCAAACTTGCTCGTAAGCATTTGCAGTTTCTGAATCTTCACAAGGTTAGTTCGCTCATGTGTAACTTGAAGAACATCCCAGATTTCTTTCGCAGTCACACATGCCGAGACGCGAGAGAACTTAGTTTGAGACAAAGCATTAAATAGAGCATTAATCCCTTTGCCATTGTAAGAAGAAGAATCTATCTCTTCCTTGGTCCATTTCGACCTAGGTTTGATGGTGCGAACATCAGCAAGAATTTCAGTTGGATTAGACCATCCTAATTCAATTGATTGCCACACCCGTTCGTCGATGGAAATTAAAAAGGCTTTCATCCGTACTTTCCAGTAGGCATAATTTGTTCCATCGAAGAACGGGGGTCTGTTGATGTTTCCACCTTCAACCATTGTTTACAACCCTATTCCCGCTCCGATACCACTGGTTGGGTTATGTATAATTGGATCTAAATAGGAGAAAAAACACCTAGAGAGGGGTGAATAGGTGTAAATAATAAACACTCAAAAATCTTTGCGATATAGAACCCAATGCGGAAAAATAAATAACACGCAGAGATTTCTACGTGGAAAACTCCAAACCGGAGTAAAAAACCACGGGACCGATAACACGGTGAAATCCACTAGAATTATAACACGTACAAAGGTGATATACTGTACTCACAGACGACTCAACCTTTTTCCATACGCTCCTAGTTGATCTTCTCCGCTCGCTCCGCAACGCTTCTCGAATCCACGATCTGCGTCCAACGCCGAATCCACGGCGTCCAACGTCGAATCCACGACGTCCGACCGAATCCACGGTCTTCACCCAGTAGCACGCTTCGAATCCACGAACGTACCTCGCTCCGAGTCCACGAGAGCGGTAGCACCTTGAATCCACAAGGCCACGCGAGTCCACGCGCCGATTTTGGGGAAATCGTTGTTTTTGGGTGGTGATGATCCGCCGAATACTTAGATTAGAAACAGATCGGAAATACCATCTAAGTATTCATTAATTTGATTCTACTCAAAATCTGAGTTTGGAAAACCTAGAATAAAATTAATAAAATAGATGAAGAAACATAGAATTAAATATAGTATTTCCTTTCTTCTCTATCTGTGGATTTTTCTATTTCGGTCGTATTTTTTCCATTTTTCGTCGTACCCTAAAAGATGAATTATAGGGTCTATTTATAGGTTAGAAACCATTGGAAGAGGATAAGAATAAAAAACTAACCTTTTTTGGAATTTTTCAGGACGGCGATCCGGATCGGATTTAGGCGATCTGGATTACAGTAACGAGACAGACAGTTTCCAGAAAAACAAAGGTTCGGGATCCGGATCGAAGTGCCTGATCCGGATCGTTCATACAATTTACCAAACACCAATGTTCGGGATCCGGATTGAACTGCCTGATCCGGATCGTTCATAAATTACGGTAAAAACCAATGTTCGGAATCCGGATCAAAGGAGGCTACGATCCGGATTGAATTTGCGTATGAACTAACACCTTTCGGGATCCGGATCGAAGTGTCTGATCCGGATCCTGAACATGTCCCATGTCTAGTTTTTGATTTTTATGCAATTAAAAATTCATCCAAGTGTTTCTACACTATAAGAAGTATTCGGATCACCAAAGATAATTAGTTAAACATACCTGATCCTTTTGAATTCTTCTTTCTTGAGATTGAGTTATATGATCCAACCTTCTTTATGTTCAATCTTCAAGACTTAACCGAATTCACGAAATACGCCAACTCAAATTCCGTAACAGATGTATGGTGTAGAGTACCGGGATTTTGGGTAGCGCACCGACCTCGTGAGATGGCGTGGTGTGGATAAATCGCCGGCGCGTGTTCCATTTTAGGTTACTGTTGAGTTCGGGTCGACTCGGATCAACGCGGAAGCCCCGGCTTGTTTCGGAGTTTTCCGGACATTGTGCGCCGATAGAGGACTGGTTTCGGGGAAGCCTTGACTTTACAGTAGAGTGCAGAAAATTTGGGGACCACTTGGAACAGGTGTATTATATGATTACAGCGGAGTTCGGGAGGTTCCGGACTGAGCGGAGGACCCGAAGTCAAAAAGTGAGTCGGAACTGACAGTTTTGGAGCCGGTTTTTGGATTGAGCACCCCGACTCAACGGTTGAGCTTTTTGAGGAGAAAAAGCGGTGGACATGTGTATTTTCAGATTACAGCGGAGGTCGGGAGGTTTCGGACCCATGCGGAGGCCCCGAGGGCAAAAAGTGAGTTGGCGGGGACATTTGAGGGATTATTTAATTAAGTTAATTAATTTTGGATTTCTTTTTGGTGTTGCTTGTGAAGGCAGTAGTGAAAGAGAATTTATTAGAGGAGATTGGATTGATGAGAATGGATTAAGGTGTTGGGTGGAGATTTGTCTTAGTGCATTTATTGCTTCCAACTACCCCCACCCACTCACCTTAATTAGCCTCTCCTAATTAGCACCGCCACCTCACCTCTCTCTCTCCCACCATATGAAACAGAGGAAACCTGGTGAAACAGAGGAAAAATAGAAGAAGAAGAAAGGAAGAAAGAAGAAAGAAGAAGAGGAGGGAAATGAAGGAAATGAGAGGTAATGAATGAGCCTTGGTGATGGAACTCCCTGCTAGGAGTCGCGGAGCGAGCGAGGCGCGCGCGAGCTCAACGAGGTTGCATGCTGTTTTTTTGGTGAGCTCGGTTTGGTTTTTCTCTGGAGTTTTCCGGTTTGGTGTTGGTGAGGGTTTCGGACTTTTTGTCCGTGGTGGAGTGGCCGCAAGCGCGTGTGGGCGCCGCGCTGTTGGTGGGTGAAGCGCGCCAGGGCGCCGTGCAGAGCGCCCCTGGGCACTGCGCAGCGCGTCTGGGCGCTGCGCAGCGGGCGCCAGGGCGCCGCGCAGAGCGCCCCTGGGCGCTGCGCAGCGGGCGCCAGGGCGCCGCGCCGTGCGCACCTGGGCGCCGCGCACGGCAGACCCAGGCGCCGCGCGACTGGCGCGGCTGCCACCTTGGCAGCGGCAGCGCCGCGCACGCAGCGGCGCGAGCTCGGTGTACTCCTCGCGCGGGCGCGCGGCGTCTTCGTCGGCCGAGGCTGGTTTTGCCCAAGGAGCTCGCGACTCGCGGGTGGCCGAGCTTGACGGATCCTTTCTTATATTTGTCCTTTTTCTTGCTTCTTGTGACTGCAGATTGTGCCTTTGCCGGTCGGGGTTGATTTGCGCCGCACGGAACCAAGGTTGTTGCCCACTTGCTTGCGGGTGCTGTTGTGGACCCGGGAGAGATTTTGATTGCTACAGGGGTTTGAAGAGGGCTTGATTGCATTATGTGGGCAATTATTGATTAGTGTGCAGTTTTTTTTGGTGGGCTTGTTGTGTGCTGAAGCTTTTGAGAAGATTTTTAAAAGAGATGATTTGAATTTTGTGCTAAGTAAGGGTATGTGTGCTGGGGTATTTCTGGAGGTAATATATGTTGTTTTGTTGTCAATTGTGGGTGTATTGGATCTTGTAGAGGATCAAGTGGGTACCTTGTATGCTGTGATGGCTGTGGAATTGGGTGGTTTGGGAACTTGTAAATTGGACTATGTAAGCTTGTATTATGGAAGGTGCTGAGGCTTATGTGTAAGTATTTTGGTGTTGGTTATGTTGGGGGTGCGTGGGCTCATGATTGGACTTATGTAATTGCTTATGAGAGAAAGTGTTTATAGTTGAGTTGTGGGATGTTTGAGTGAATTGATTTGTGTATGTGAGCAATTTATTGGAGAGCCACTATGGTGCTGTGAGTGTGGAGAGGATGTATGTGGATGGTTGGAGCTTCAGAGTGGTATATTGAATTTATATGTTTAATTGGAGTTAACTGTTGGATTGGGAGGAATTATTTAATTTATTATTTATGAACTTGTTAGTATTATGTGCTGAAGCTTTAGTGCATGATGGCAAAGTTGTTGATTGCGCGCGGGATTTTGTAAAGACTCAAGAAATTTATTGGAGCTTCCGAGGTTTTCCGGGATTTGCGGCACGATTTTCGAGAGTTCGTCAGTTCGAGGTTCCGGCACTTCACCGACTTCAGCAATTTCCTACGGAAAGCGTTCCAGGTGGGTTGGAATTTCTTCGAGATTTATGGAATGCCCTCTAATGCTCCTGTAAGCATATTGATCATGTTAGCTTAATTATTGTATATTGATAAATCTGATAGTTGCCTGGAATTTTCTATAAACTTCATTGGAACTCCGGATCATTTTTAGCATACTTCTGATACTATATGACACTAGATTTCACATTTTGTTGGCATCATATTTGTACCTGGATCGCTTTAAAAATCGAGAAAGTCCGTTTTAAGGAAAATCAGCATTTTCAAAGTGGTTTTTAAATTATGAGTTCACCAGGGGTATGACATAAGTCCAGGTGGCCCGTTATGCTTGTATACTCGTGCCGGGGGGCCGAGTGGATTTGTAGAGATTTGTGAGATGAGTTTCTAGTGTCATGTGAGTGTGAGCTTTTTGTTGGGATCGATGAGGTTTTCTAGATTATGGGTCGTACATATCAGATCTAGTCGGGGAGGTGGTTCTCCGACATAGCTGTGAGAGTGTTGGGCACTTCCTGATCGAGTCGTGGTGGGTTTTCCCGACTGAGTTGTGTCGTTTGAGCGTTTGAGTTTCTGATCTATTTGATCGTGGATCATAGCCTGCTATTGAGATACTTGACAGAGATATTTGTTACTGAGATACTTTGCTCGTGAGGGTCGCTCCCCTCGAGCGCCGCTCCGGAGTAGGCTTTAGACCGTGTTGGGTTCCGGTCAGACCGTGTAGGGTTCCGGTCAGACCGTGTTGGGTTCCGGTCATTTGGACAGTGGAGATACTGAGTTCGGGAGATTGATGACAGAGCAGGCAGTACCGGTTTTTACTGGTGGATTGATTGGGTTATCTTTGGTCAGGTACTTTTATTGTTGCACTCATGCCTGGGGGCTGAGGGGTGTCTTATAGATGTGTTAGACCAGTGCTAGTGTTGTTGGGAACCGTGGGGTTTGACGGTGGTCCCGGATCATTGAGAGTACTTTGACTATTGTGCGAAATGTGAGGAGCTTGAGTCCATTCCGTTCTGAGAGAGAGCGTGGATTTCGACTATAGCCTGCATGTGCCACTTTTCGATAGCGAGTTAGTCCGATTGGACACCCAATGTTGATATACTAGGGAGGCGCAGGCTTGACTGGACCCGATGTGGCAGTCAGCTCGATTGGGTCGATTGAGCACCTCGTGTGCGAGTGGTGTATGCATAGTATGTTCTTAGATGAGTTTTCTTTTGAGCATGGTACTTGAGGCATATTAGCAGTAGCGTGTGTATGCATTTCATGTTATTGGTAGAGTTTCTTGAGCTTTATGATTAAGACATGTTAGCTGTAGTTTTCTTTCAGCTTACCCATTATCTATCTATCTGCATACCTATCTGTTTTGCCTCTAGTAGACTTAGTGGGCATACCGTGGATATTGGTGACGGTACCCACTGGGATCTACCTTCTGCTATAGATCTCACACCCGCTGCGGTGACAGGTGTACCGAGGTTGCCGTTCCGGCTTAGCTCGCGCGGAGACAGCTGATCGAGGTGAGGACGTGGCCGACTAGTTCCTTACCAGCATTGAGAGTCCGAGGTAGATGCACCCGGTATTTTTATGTTTCCACTTTTATACTGGACATTCTGAGAGATCTGGGAGGATTTTTTTCTATATTGTTTTATAGCTGGGAGACTTTGTATCGAGGTTTTAATTATATCAGATGTTCAGTGGATTTCTGTAGCTATTAGTTTATTTTCAGCTCTGATACATGTTTAGCTATAGATCTTTTGCAGGGTAGACGCTTCATCTGTGCGGCAGTTTCCGCACAGACGGCGGATCTGTTGGCGAGCCCGGGTCGTAGTTCGACCCCGGGGCGTGACAGATTAGGGTGGTATTAGAGCCTAGGTGTATAGGTCATTGAGGACTTAGAAACCCTAGGTTATTGGTTGGACAGTAGGGTGACTGTCGTGAGAGACGTGACTTTAGCGAGAGTCCTGATTGAGTTGTACCTCCCCCAGAGAATTGGGGCGAGTGATCTTACATGTTATTTCTCTAAAGATGATTATGTTGGCTGCAGACAACATAATGCTTTAGAATGGTTAACATGTTATAGACTTTCGCTTGATTGGGTCGAGAGAGTTTTGGTCCTAATGTTTGTTCTGTTGCAGTGGTTTCCGATGCTTCCGAGACGCCGTGCAGTGGCGAGGGCGTGTTTGACCTTGGATGAGGAGTCGAATAGCGGGAGGCTAAATGGATAGAGCAGAGCGAGGTCTGTGAGTTACGGGCCTAGGTGGCCCAGATGGTTGAGGCGATGCTGCGCCAGGAAGAGAACATGTAGCGCGTGATGCGCATGCTTGGGCCGAGAGCATCTCCCGGGGTATCGCCAGTAGTACCTCCGGCCGCGACATCGTCGACTTCGACCCAGATCGCACTGTGGATAGTGCAGGAGTGGCAAGAGATTGCCGACCTGTTGTTTACTTCATCTAGTTCCTTCCCTTGCAGATTACGGGATAGAGTTTGGAGCCTTGGGAGGCCGAGAACTGGATCGCTGCTTTAGAAGAACTTTTCGAGGATTTGTTCATCCAAGAGAAGCATCAGGGCGCTTGGTCATGCATTATGGATAAGGACGCCGAGAGTCGGTGGCGTCGAGTTCGTCCTGATGGACCAACGGGAGCGAGTTTCCGCGATGGTTGAGAAGTGTACCCCTTGTCACCCAGGATGAGGCTTAGAGGTTGATTATGTTTGAGAGGGGACTGCATCTGGATATCTATCTCTTGTATATTCTCGGCGAGTGCCGACTTTAGATTCAGCGTTTGGGCTTGTTCGATGAATTGACCGAGGATCGGTGATCACGTCCAGAAGGTTCTCGACAGTTGAGGCACCAGCAGCAGTGTCAGGACATTTTTAGGCGGAGTGTTTCTGAATGGTGCTCTTGGAATTGCCGTTTGCGACAGCACCCTCTACCTTTTTTTTGGATAAAGAGGTTCATCCGATGTACCGGCAGACTGATGGAGCCGTCATGCCGAGGCAGTTAGAGCGATGGCCACCAGCATCTATTGTTGAGTTTGCGCAGCCTGCTGGAGAGCGCCAGGATAGTGGATCACATTTTACCAGGTGTGGTTTCCTTGGGTCGTCGAAGTTAGAGCTTGTTGATGCCGACACTGCGTGTGCATATTCAGTAGAGCAGGGGTAGCTTCGCGTGGGCCAGAGAAGAGACTGTTGGCTTATGCGCGTGAGGATC
Organism: Tillandsia leiboldiana; assembly: GCA_029204045.2. Taxonomy (NCBI): domain Eukaryota; kingdom Viridiplantae; phylum Streptophyta; class Magnoliopsida; order Poales; family Bromeliaceae; genus Tillandsia; species Tillandsia leiboldiana. Next base: position 23,869 of record JAQNDB010001580.1, read on the forward strand.
AGGTTCCAGATCACGTTTAGCACATGGATGAGTGTTGCCAATCCCGCCAGAGTAAGTAGGACATTCCATTTGATTCCTTGAGTTTTTAGTCCTACATCAGTTTCGGGGTGTTGTTATGAGTTTGGATAGAGTTTGGTTATCCCCATGCTGTGCTACCATGGATGGCTGAGAGAGGACTTTGACCCTCCATGGACCTGGTCAGGAGGAGTGTGTTGTAGAGGGAGTTAGACCACGGCAGAGTTGAGTCGTGGTCATATCGCGTTGCTAGCGACTGTAAAGGAAGTGCTTACGGCGGCGCCGGGACTAAAGTTTATTCTTATCGCCGTATGACCCCGGGTGTAAGTCTACCTGAGCTGATTTTCGAAGCCGCCTCTTAGGGGAATTGAGATCGAGATAGTGGTCGACATAATTTGGGAACTGCACCAAATTCGACAGCACCTCCTGGAGTATCACCCGTGAAACGGTGAGCTGATAGCGCAGTGCGGATTTTGATGGATCGAGGGGTCTATGTGACCGATACCATGTCGTGGGAGTACGACAGTGTGGATCGGAGAGTTTAATACTTGAGTATGATGCCACGCCGTTGGTACACGGCAGTGATGCCACGTTGTGAGTACACAACGGTGAGATTTCTTGGATGGTTCAAACACGGGCAGATTTGGATTGTGCTTGGCAGATGCCTTCGAGAGATTGATAGCATTATGGAACCTTACAACCGAGGGCTGAGCCCTGATTATGTTCAGGAACCAGTTGGGGTATTATGAGCTTTTAGCGAGGTCAAGTGGATTGACTGAGGCCTTGCGGCCTTTAGGATTTGTGCTGTTCCAGCTGTGTTTGGACGGATTGGTGGTAGTACCCGTCGTGGTTATTTGGATTCATTTTCGATGTGACATAGAGCATGAAGAGCACTTGAGAGTAGTGGTGCAACTTCTAAGAAAAGGAGTCATATGCCAAGTTATTAGAGTATGCATGTCGACTTCGAAAGGTTCTGTGGTTAGGCCTTATGATTTCGGCTGCAAGAGCGACTGAGGGCCCAACGAAGAGTAATGCCGTTGGGAATTAGCCTAAGCCTATGTTTGTGACTGAGGTCAAAAGTTTTGGACTAGGCAGGGCCAGTATAGCTTCGAGGAGTTAGAGCTGCATCGATATGCATGATTGCCAGTGATAGAGAGAACCTTGAGTTATTCTTAGATCCTCAAACAAGAAATACTTGGATACTCAAGAAGAGCTCGGTTGAAGCCATGTCGGTGATCAGAGTTTACCCGAGATATAGGATTGATCTTGTAGTATTACCCCGGCGAGGACTTTATGGTCAGGCATACCTTAATTAGGCAAGTAGTGCAACCTTGGATTTGAGAGTTAGAAATTTGGGGTATATCCCCGATGTTGAATTTCTTTTCCTGTGAAGGGAGGTAAGAGTGCATTGTGGAGTTTTGAGCATTTTGGTTGCTAAGGAGCAACGGAGAGGTTATGCCAATTGGAGGCTTAGAGTTTGGATTTGGAGATCTTGATTTGTGGAAGCCTCTATCCGCAGGGATTTGTCGATTTAAGTTTATGCGGGGAGTTTGGTCCGCGAGAAATTATCTGGCTGAAAGAAGTATATTTGATCCCTGGCATGTTTTGGATTTTACTTCTTTGGAATTGGACGAGGAATTGAGCTATTTGGAGCGACCGATGCAAATCTGGCTTGTGAAACATAGGAATTTTGCAGTCGAGTTATACCTTTGGTGAAGTTTCAGTGGAGCCATCGTGATGAGTGAGAATGTCCACCTAAGAGCCTGAGGATGAGTTGAGTGTTTCCTATCCCCATTTGATTGAGACACCCTCCTAGGTTATGGATTTATTCTGGTTTCGAGGACGAAACCTTTTTAAGGAGGGGAGAGTGTAGAGTACCGGGATTTCGGGTAGCGCACCGACCTCGTGAGATGGCGTGGTGTGGATAAATCGCCGGCGCGTGTTCCATTTTAGGTTACTGTTGAGTTCGGGTCGACTCGGATCAACGCGGAAGCCCCGGCTTGTTTCGGAGTTTTCCGGACATTGTGCGCCGATAGAGGACTGGTTTCGGGGAAGCCTTGACTTTACAGTAGAGTGCAGAAAATTTGGGGACCACTTGGAACAGGTGTATTATATGATTACAGCGGAGTTCGGGAGGTTCCGGACTGACGCGGAGGACCCGAAGTCAAAAAGTGAGTCGGAACTGACAGTTTTGGAGCCGGTTTTTGGATTGAGCACCCCGACTCAACGGTTGAGCTTTTTGAGGAGAAAAAGCGGTGGACATGTGTATTTTCAGATTACAGCGGAGGTCGGGAGGTTTCGGACCCGTGCGGAGGCCCCGAGGGCAAAAAGTGAGTTGGCGGGGACATTTGAGGGATTATTTAATTAAGTTAATTAATTTTGGATTTCTTTTTGGTGTTGCCTGTGAAGGCAGTAGTGAAAGAGAATTTATTAGAGGAGATTGGATTGATGAGAATGGATTAAGGTGTTGGGTGGAGATTTGTCTTAGTGCATTTATTGCTTCCAACTACCCCCACCCACTCACCTTAATTAGCCTCTCCTAATTAGCACCGCCACCTCACCTCTCTCTCTCCCACCATATGAAACAGAGGAAACCTGGTGAAACAGAGGAAAAATAGAAGAAGAAGAAAGGAAGAAAGAAGAAAGAAGAAGAGGAGGGAAATGAAGGAAATGAGAGGTAATGAATGAGCCTTGGTGATGAAACTCCCTGCTAGGAGTCGCGGAGCGAGCGAGGCGCGCGCGAGCTCAACGAGGTTGCATGCTGTTTTTTTGGTGAGCTCGGTTTGGTTTTTCTCTAGAGTTTTCCGGTTTGGTGTTGGTGAGGGTTTCGGACTTTTTGTCCGTGGTGGAGTGGCCGCAAGCGCGTGTGGGCGCCGCGCTGTTGGTGGGTGAAGCGCGCCAGGGCGCCGTGCAGAGCGCCCCTGGGCACTGCGCAGCGCGTCTGGGCGCTGCGCAGCGGGCGCCAGGGCGCCGCGCAGAGCGCCCCTGGGCGCTGCGCAGCGGGCGCCAGGGCGCCGCGCCGTGCGCACCTGGGCGCCGCGCGACTGGCGCGGCTGCCACCTTGGCAGCGGCAGCGCCGCGCACGCAGCGGCGCGAGCTCGGTGTACTCCTCGCGCGGGCGCGCGGCGTCTTCGTCGGCCGAGGCTGGTTTTGCCCAAGGAGCTCGCGACTCGCGGGTGGCCGAGCTTGACGGATCCTTTCTTATATTTGTCCTTTTTCTTGCTTCTTGTGACTGCAGATTGTGCCTTTGCCGGTCGGGGTTGATTTGCGCCGCACGGAACCAAGGTTGTTGCCCACTTGCTTGCGGGTGCTGTTGTGGACCCGGGAGAGATTTTGATTGCTACAGGAGTTTGAGGAGGGCTTGATTGTATTATGTGGGCAATTATTGATTAGTGTGCAGTTTTTTTTGGTGGGCTTGTTGTGTGCTGAAGCTTTTGAGAAGATTTTTAAAAGAGATGATTTGAATTTTGTGCTAAGTAAGGGTATGTGTGCTGGGGTTTTTCTGGAGGTAATATATGTTGTTTTGTTGTTAATTGTGGGTGTATTGGATCTTGTAGAGGATCAAGTGGGTACCTTGTATGCTGTGATGGCTGTGGAATTGGGTGGTTTGGGAACTTGTAAATTGGACTATGTAAGCTTGTATTATGGAAGGTGCTGAGGCTTATGTGTAAGTATTTTGGTGTTGGTTATGTTGGGGGTGCGTGGGCTCATGATTGGACTTATGTAATTGCTTATGAGAGCAAGTGTTTATAGTTGAGTTGTGGGATGTTTGAGTGAATTGATTTGTGTATGTGAGCAATTTATTGGAGAGCCACTATGGTGCTGTGAGTGTGGAGAGGATGTATGTGGATGGTTGGAGCTTCAGAGTGGTATATTGAATTTATATGTTTAATTGGAGTTAACTGTTGGATTGGGAGGAATTATTTAATTTATTATTTATGAACTTGTTAGTATTATGTGCTGAAGCTTTAGTGCATGATGGCAAAGTTGTTGATTGCGCGCGGGATTTTGTAAAGACTCAAGAAATTTATTGGAGCTTCCGAGGTTTTCCGGGATTTGCGGCACGATTTTCGAGAGTTCGTCAGTTCGAGGTTCCGGCACTTCACCGACTTCAGCAATTGCCTACGGAAAGCGTTCCAGGTGGGTTGGAATTTCTTCGAGATTTATGGAATGCCCTCTAATGCTCCTGTAAGCATATTGATCATGTTAGCTTAATTATTGTATATTGATAAATCTGATAGTTGCCTGGAATTTTCTATAAACTTCATTGGAACTCCGGATCATTTTTAGCATACTTCTGATACTATATGACACTAGATTTCACGTTTTGTTGGCATCATATTTGTACCTGGATCGCTTTAAAAATTGAGAAAGTCCGTTTTAAGGAAAATCAGCATTTTCAAAGTGGTTTTTAAATTATGAGTTCACCAGGGGTATGACATAGGTCCAGGTGGCCCGTTATGCTTGTATACTCATGCCGGGGGGCCGAGTGGATTTGTAGAGATTTGTGAGATGAGTTTCTAGTGTCATGTGAGTGTGAGCTTTTTGTTGGGATCGATGAGGTTTTCTAGATTATGGGTCGTACATATCAGATCTAGTCGGGGAGGTGGTTCTCCGACATAGCTGTGAGAGTGTTGGGCACTTCCTGATCGAGTCGTGGTGGGTTTTCCCGACTGAGTTGTGTCGTTTGAGCGTTTGAGTTTCCGATCTATTTGATCGTGGATCATAGCCTGCTATTGAGATACTTGACAGAGATATTTGTTACTGAGATACTTTGCTCGTGAGGGTCGCTCCCCTCGAGCGCCGCTCCGGAGTAGGCTTTAGACCGTGTTGGGTTCCGGTCAGACCGTGTAGGGTTCCGGTCAGACCGTGTTGGGTTCCGGTCATTTAGACAGTGGAGATACTGAGTTCGGGAGATTGATGACAGAGCAGGCAGTACCGATTTTTACTGGTGGATTGATTGGGTTATCTTTGGTCAGGTACTTTTATTGTTGCACTCATGCCTGGGGGCTGAGGGGTGTCTTATAGCTGTGTTAGACCAGTGCTAGTGTTGTTGGGAACCGTGGGGTTTGACGGTGGTCCCGGATCATTGAGAGTACTTTGACTATTGTGCGAAATGTGAGGAGCTTGAGTCCATTCCGTTCTGAGAGAGAGCGTGGATTTCGACTATAGCCTGCATGTGCCACTTTTCGATAGCGAGTTAGTCCGATTGGACACCCAATGTTGATATACTAGGGAGGCGCAGGCTTGACTGGACTCGATGTGGCAGTCAGCTCGATTGGGTCGATTGAGCACCTCGTGTGCGAGTGGTGTATGCATAGTATGTTCTTAGATGAGTTTTCTTTTGAGCATGGTACTTGAGGCATATTAGCAGTAGCGTGTGTATGCATTTCATGTTATTGGTAGAGTTTCTTGAGCTTTATGATTAAGACATGTTAGCTGTAGTTTTCTTTCAGCTTACCCATTATCTATCTATCTGCATACCTATCTGTTTTGCCTCTAGTAGACTTAGTGGGCATACCGTGGATATTGGTGACTGTACCCACTGGGATCTACCTTCTGCTGTAGATCTCACACCCGCTGCGGTGACAGGTGTACCGAGGTTGCCGTTCCGGCTTAGCTCGCGCGGAGACAGCTGATCGAGGTGAGGACGTGGCCGACTAGTTCCTTACCAGCATTGAGAGTCCGAGGTAGATGCACCCGGTATTTTTATGTTTCCACTTTTATACTGGACATTCTGAGAGATCTGGGAGGATTTTTTTCTATATTGTTTTATAGCTGGGAGACTTTGTATCGAGGTTTTAATTATATCAGATGTTCAGTGGATTTCTGTAGCTATTAGTTTATTTTCAGCTCTGATACATGTTTAGCTATAGATCTTTTGCAGGGTAGACGCTTCATCTGTGCGGCAGTTTCCGCACAGACGGCGGATCTGTTGGCGAGCCCGGGTCGTAGTTCGACCCCGGGGCGTGACATATGGAATGCCTTCTAATGCTATTGTATGCATATCTAGCATGTCTAGATTAATTATTATTATTGCTGGTAAATCTGATAGTTGCCTAGAAAACTGTAGGAGGACATCCTGAGCCCCAGACATTTTTAGCTTGATCTAGAGATGGTTTGACACTAGACTGCATATTTTCTTGAGATTCGGAATGCATCTGGACCTTCATAAAATTTCTATAACCGGTTTTAAGTTAAACTCCGATTTTAAAATGTTTTAAAGTATCGAGAGCATTATGAATGGCCCAGGCCCAGGTAGTTCGGAATGCTTGTGTCCTCGTGCCAGGGGGGCCGAGGGGAATTTTAGAGTTTTGTGAGATGAGTTCTAGTGTCATGTGAGAGGTTGGGCATTTGATTCATTGTTGGGTCGGAAGCTACGGGCGGCTGTGCCTGTAGCCTGTTCTTGTTTGATTTGGGTTGTAGGTGTCAGTCTTTCGGAATATTCGGCCCTTCATGGAAGTCGATTTGTTTACTCTAGATCATGGGTTGGGCATTTGCTGATTGAGTCATGGAGGGTTCTCCAACTGAGTTGTGTCATTTGAGAATTGAGTTTCCGATCTGTTTGATCGTGGATCATAGCCTGTAGGTGCCGCTTCTTGAGACAGATGAGACACGCTAGAGCTCGGTGGGGTCGCTCCCCTCGAGTTACGCTCCGGATGCGATGATGATGATGATGATGATGATGATGTGCCTAGTTGATTCACTAGAGGTCGCTTTGCGTGATACTGAGATAGTCCGTGTAGGACGCCCTGCGTAAGTCCATGTCCTTTGTGGGCGTAGTGGCAGTAGGTAGTCACAGGCTTGGCTGGACCAGTTTTGGCAGTCATTGAGATTTGAGTTTTTGTGAGCACCACGTGTTCGAGTGGGTGCATAGCATGTTCTTAGATAGGTTTTCCTTTGAGCATGGTACTTGAGGCATATTAGTAGTGGTGAGTGTATGCATAGCATGTTCATAGTAGAGTTTTCCTTGAGCATGATGTTTGAGACATACTAGCCGTAGATCTTTCCAGCTTTCCTATTATCTATCTGCATACCTATCTGTTTTGCCTCCAGTAGACTTAGTGGGCATATCGTGGATATTGGTGACGGTACCCCCAGGGAACTACCTTCTGCAGTAGTTCTCACACCTGCTGCGGTGACAGGTTTCCTGAGGTTGCTTGTGGTGACCCGGATCTTTGCAGGGCTTCTACAGTGTGACCAGCAGCTTCTGGAAGCCTACGTGGCATGTCGGCGGTGTTCGCGCGCCAGTTTGGACACAAGAGATGGACTCGGGGCTTAAAATGGATCTCGTAGGTAATCGGGGGACCCCATCGGATGTTTAGAACAGTTTATGCGAGGAGTGGATATCAAATTTTGGCTCGGCGCGGAATTCGGATTAAAAATACCTTTCCGGGAGCCTCCGGCAAATTATAGGATTGGAATTTGGCAAAATGGACGCCGGATTTGGAATCAGCGCGCGAAAACGGTCAAGATGGGCTATTTACTTACTGTTTTTGAGCTTGCGGGTACTGTTCATGCCGGAACAGTATTTCCGGCGATCGCCGGCGGCGGCCGGCGGCGGCGGGCGGCGTCGGCGGGCGGCGGCGCAGCCTCGGGCAGGCGTTTGGCGGCCGCGGGCAGGCGGCGGAGGGCGCGGGCAGGCGGCTGAGCGCGCGGGCAGGCGTGCGGTCCACCGCGGAGGTCGTGCACCGGGGGCGGGCCACGTGGCGCTCTCCGGTTGGCCGGTTCAGCGGGAGCGGTCCACTGAAATTGGGCCCGGGTGCACGGTAGACCGGGTGGACACGTGGCGTGAGGTGATTGGTTCGGTGTTGTGCTCCCGGTCCACGCAACCGGTGGAGTGGGTGACCGGGGCTGGTGGCCGTACGGCGGGGCAGGTGGCCGTACGGCCCGGGTCAGCCGCGACGTGCGCGGTCCACGGCGCGACGTGCGTGGTGCACGGGTTGCCGGGCCACGTGTCGCGTCGCCATTCGCGGGCGCAGGTGCACCGGGTGCAGTGGGGGCCCGGGGGAGTAGTGGACTGGACTGTGTGGTGGACCGGGCCGCACTGTGCGCGCCCGAAAGTTGTGGGCCGGGCCGCACTGTGCGCGCCCGAAAAGTTTCGGGCGCCCGGAAATTGGGACACAATGGGAATTTTTCCAATTGTTTCCTCAGCCTATAAATAGGCAGCCCGAGCTCTCTTCTTTGGCTCTTTTCTCTCAGCCCACGCACCATCTGCTCGAGCACCTTGAAGAAGACTTGTTCAACTCTTAATTCTTGATCTTCCTGCCAAGTTCTACGATTTTAGGAGCACGCATCCCGAGGTTCTGGATTTTACGGCGCGGCGCGACGTTGCATTCCTGGGTTCTTCTTCGGCGCAGCGACAGTGTTTTAGCTCCCCTGGGCTACCCCGAGATCATTTTGCAGTGATTCTTGCGCTGACAGACTCCTAAGAGGTAGGGCTTCATCTTTCGTATTGATCGCGCTTTCCTGTTGCGAGTTTTTGGCACGGATCCCGAGGCAACACTGTGACCCATTTTCTGTTTGGCTTTGTGGGACAGCATCGAGGTGTTTTGGCCATATCTTTGCGCACAAGCGTCAGCCGGAAACGAGCTTCTACAACTTTTTCATCTACAGATCGCAAGGAATGCGCTCGTATTTTTCTTGGATTTTTCTGAGATTTCATCAGAGGTGAAAATCACTGTTTTCTCAGTGAACAGTGTACAGTTTTAATACAGATTTTTGTATGAGTGTACCCCCTTGCCGAATTTTTATCTTGACTTACCGAACTCCGATTTGGGCGTGCAAGGTACCGTTTCGAAGCTATCGACGCAAGGATTGCTGTGATATTTTTATTGGAATTTTCTGGGCACTATCTGCAGGTGATAATTTAGCAGTTCAGAATTCGAGGTTGTATGTGGTTTTAAGTGCTATATTTGGGAGCCTAGTGTAATTAGTGGACTTTGTATTGTGCCAGGAGTGTTACGGGTGTGCTGAACTTATTGGAGCAAGGGATTAGAGTTATTTGGTGTTTTCAGCTGTTGGGCTTTGGACAGTCAGCTTTTCAGGTGGGTGCCTTGTTCCCGGAACCGGTGGACGGTTCTCTAAATTTTCATATGTTAGCATTGCGTGCAGGTGAATGGTACAATAGCTGGGATTGATCGGTAAGTTTAACAATGAGGATTTTATGGAAATTGCAAGTGAATTATTCACAGTATGACAATGGTATTAATCAAATAGTCATGTTGATGATTAGTGGAAGCTTATCTAAGGCAAGGATACCCTATATGATTAATTATCATGCCATATTAGCACATAACCTTTTATGAGGATGGTTTATGCATTGGGATAGGATTATGTAGTTATGTGCAGGTTGTACTCTGAGGAGCCATTATGGATTGAGAATTATGGACAGGTATGGTCATTGATAATTTTGGCATGAGGTTTATTTTCTTTATTCTTCTTGAGGACAAATGCATGCTTGTATGGACATATGTGTATGGACATATAGTTAGGCCATCTTTTACTGCTGCACTACATATTGGAATTTGACTTAGGAGAAACCATGATTGCTTTCTTTCTCCTTTTATTTAGACTTTTGAGTCATGTTGCTCGGGTTCGAGCAGAGGTTTGGGATAGTGTAGCTGGGACCTTAGGGTCAGAGACAGGGTGTGCTTGATGATGGGTTGTGGGTTATTGCGGCAACCGCGGACAGTAGGCGGTTGACCGGATCTTGATTAATTTACCCAATTGTGGGTTGTTGGTTATTGCGGTGACCGCGGACTTTGGGCGGTTGACCGTATGTTGACTATTGCATCAGATTGGGTATCAGATCTGTTCTAGTGGAGGGTGTTTCCCACTTGTTGAGTACTATTGCATCAGATCGGGGTTTTGTTAGTGGACGGAGTTTCCCACTTTGATCATAGTCTTGATCCAGTCCTGCTATTATGAGACAGTGGTTACCGAGATACTCGATACAGTGATGCTTGATACAGTGATACTTTACTCGTGTGGGTCGCTCCCCTCGAGTGCCACTCCGGAGTAGGCTTTCCATGGTGTGAGCGCCGGGCACCAGGCAGGGTTCTTGAGTCCTGGGGACTCCTTGTGCTTCGGTGTTATGCGTAGGCTGGCATACCCGTCGCAGCAGAGCAGGCAGTACCAGTGATTACTGGTCTATCGATTGGGTTTATTCAGGCAGATACTTTTTGTTACACTCGTGCCTGGGGGACCGAGTGGAGTCTAGTAGCTGTGTTTAGACCAGTGCTAGTATTGTTGGGAACCGTCGGGGTTTGACGGTGGTCCCGTGGTCGTTGTGAGTTCTTTGACCATTGTGTGAGAGGTTGAGCATCTTGAGTCTATCCGTTCTGAGAGAGAGAGCATGGATTATGACTATAGCCTGCATGAGCCACTACTCAATAGCGAGTTAGTCCGTTTGGACGCCCTACGTAATTCCTGCCCGTCAGCGGGAGGTGGTTGTAGGTGGGCGCAGGTTTGACTGGACCCGATGTGGCAGTCAGCTCGATTGGGTCAGTTGAGCACCTCGTGTGCGAGTGTTGCATATCTTCATCAGAGTTTCCCCATTTGAGCATTTGGATAGAGGCATGGTAGCTGTAGAGTGTTTCCAGCTTCTTCTTTCAGTTTTACTGCATCGGTTATCTGTTGCCTCTAGTAGTCTTGGTGGGCAGATCGTCGGGCCTAGTGGCGATACCCACTGAGAACTCCCTTGTTTGCGTAGTTCTCACGCCCGTTGGGGGTTTTCCCCCTTTTTGTCCTTTCTCCTCTTTGTTTTGCAGAGTCTAGGCGGGTGTTGCCGCTCTGTGGTTGCTGTGCGTGGTGAGGGAGTAGCGAGCTAGATCCAGACCCATCTTTGGAGAGTAGCGGTACCCCCTTTGGAGGAGATCTTCAGTATAGTCGGTAGATTGGTATTTATTTCCTCTTTTGAGAGACTGTTGTAGTGAGGATATGATGTATTGAGAGCTTGTACACTGATGTTTTATTTGAGTTATCTCCCTGTTGAGCTATGAGTTTTGTACTCGAGGTTAATGTATGATTATCATTTTTGGGAGATGGACCTTGTTGTTTTATCTTCAGTTGTACAATGGTTGATTTTATTCTACAGCAGTTTTATCTTTTAGCTCTGATATCTGTTAGCTGTAGTTCTTTTTGCAGGTAGGACGCTTCGCCTATGCGGGTTTGGCATAGGTGGCGGATCTGTTGGCGAGCCCGGGTCGCAGTTTCGACCCGGGGCGTGACATTGCTGTTCCGGCTTGTGTTCATGCAGAGACAGCTGATCGACGTGAGGACGTGGCCGAGTAGTTCCTTACCAGCATTTTGGGAGTCAGAGGTAGATGTACCCTGTATTTTTTTATGATTCCACTTTTGCACTGGACAGTCTGAGAGATCTGTGAGGATTGTATTTATTTTACATAGGGAGAGAGACTATGCATTGAGGTTATATTTATATTTAGATGTTCAGTTTGACTTCCGTAGCTACTAGTTTTATTTTAACTCTGATACATGTCTAGCTATATATCTGACTTGTAGGGTAGACGCTTCGTCTGTGCGGGGGTTTCCGTACAGATGGCGGATCTGTTGGCAAGCCCGGGTCGCAGTTTCGACCCCGGGGCGTGACAGATTAGGGTGGTATCAGAGCCTAGGTGTATAGGTCGTTGAGCACTTAGTGACCCTAGGCTATTGGTTGGACAGTAGGATAACTGTCGTGAGAGATGTGACTTTAGCGAGAGTCCTGATTGAGTTGTACCTCCCCCAGGGGATTAGGGTGAGTGATCTAACATGTTTATTCTCTAAAGTGGTTATGTTGGGTGCAGACAACATAATGCTTTAGAATGGGTAACATGTTCTAGACTTTCGCTTGATCGGGTCGAGAGATTTCGTGGTCCTGATGTTTGATTTGTTGCAGATATCTTCGATGCCTCCGAGACGCCGTGCAGCGACGAGGGCGCGTTCGACCTTGGATGAGGAGCCCGAGTAGCGGGAGGCTGAATGGACAGAGCAGAGTGAGGTCCGTGAGCTGCGGGCTCAGGTAGTCCACATGTCTAAGGCGTTACGGCGCCACGAGGAAGCGACCCGGCTCCAGGAGGAGGCAACCCAGCGCCAGGAGGAGAACATGGAGCGTATGATGCGCATGCTTGAGCAGAGATCATCTCCTGTGGTATCGCCAGTAGTACCTCCGGCCGCGACATCGTCGACTTTGACCCAGATCGCACCGTTTGTTGGGTTATGATAAATATGGATCTAAATAGAGGAAGAAACACCTAGAGGGGGGTGAATAGGTGTAAACAATAAACACTCAAAAATCTTTGCGTAATAAAACCCAATGCGGAAATGAAAAATAACACGCAAGATTTTTACGTGGAAAACTCCATCACAGGAGTAAAAAACCACGGGACCGATAACACGGTGAAATCAACTAAGAATAAACACGTACAAAGGTGATATACCGTACTCACACACGACTCAACCTTTTTCCATACGCTCCGAGTTGATCTTCTCCGCTCGCTCTGTTGGGTTATATGTAATAAGGATCTAAATAGGGGAAAAAACACCTAGAGGGGGGTGAATAGGTGTAAACGTATAAACACTCAAAAAATCATTGCGATAAAAACCCAATGCGGAAATAAAAATAATACGCAAGATTTTTACGTGGAAAACTCCATCACCGGAGTAAAAAACCACGGGACCGATAACACGGCAGAAATCCACTAGAATTAAAACACGTACAAGGTGATTTACCGTACACACTTACGACTCAACCTTTTCCATACGCTCCTAGAGGATCTTCTCCGCTCGCTCCGCGACGCTTCTCGAATCCACGATCTGCGCCCAACGCCGAATCCACGGCGTCCAACGTCGAATCCACGACGTCCGACCGAATCCACGGTCTTCACCCAATAGCACCCTTCGAATCCACGAACGTGCCTCGCTCCGAATCCACGAGAGCGGTTGAACCTTGAATCCACAAGGACACGCGAATCCACGCGCCGATTTTTGGGATAAATCGTTGTTTTTGGGTGGTGATGATCCGCCGAATACTTAGATCAAAGATAGATCGGAAATACCATCTAAGTATTCATTAGTTTGATTCAACTCAAGATGTGAGTATGAAAACCTAGAATCAAACTAATCAATATAGATGAAGAAACATAGAGTGTTCTCTAATGATTTCCTTTCTTCTCTATATGTGGATCTAGAGCCGTATAAGCCGTATAAGATGATATATGAAAATGACGGCTATTTTCCTTTTTATCGGCTTACCCTAGGAAATGAATCATAGGGTCTATTTATAGGTTAGAAACCCTAGGAAGGAGATAAGAATCAAAAACCTAACATTTCTGGAAATTTTACGGACGGCGATCCGGATCGGATTAGCTGTGATCCGGATCGTCGTAACGAGTCAGGTAATTCCAGAAAAACGAAGGTTCGGGATCCGGATCGAAGTGCTTGATCCGGATCGTTCATACAGTTCACCAAACATCAACGTTCGAGATCCGGATTGCGAAGCCTGATCCGGATCGTTCAAGGAAGATGGTAAACTCAGTGTTCGGGATCCGGATCAAGAGAGGCTACGATCCGGATTGAACTGGTGTATGAACAAACCACCTTCGGGATCCGGATCGAACAACCTGATCCGGATCCTGAACATGTCCCAAGTCCAGTTTTTGATTTTTATCCAATGAAAGATTCTTCCAAGTGTTTCTACACTACAAGAAGTATTCGGATCACACAAAATCTTAGGTTAAACATACCTGATCCTTTTGAATTCTTCTTTCTTGAGATTGAGTTAAATGATCCAACTTTCTTCACCTTCAATCTTCAAGACTTGAGACTTTCACGAAACTACGACAACTCAAATTCCGTAACAATCTCCCCCTTTGGCGGTTTCGTGACAAAACACAGATCCACTAAAGAAAATTCAAAAAGATATTTTTGTTGCTATCACCATACAACAAAAATTTACAATGGAGATCCAAAAATTTAAAACATGAGATAAACTCCTAAAACAGACTCTAGACTTAGACATCTGTACTCTCTGCACAAAGAAATCATTCTTGACAAAAAGAGATCGTTAGATACCTCAAGAATATTTAGCATACAAAACCTAGTACAGAGATAGAGTTTATCTGATCATCATGACATTTGAGAACTCAGATATGTAAGAGAATCATAGTCAAAAACCAACATATCTTCTATGCAATTAAAAACCAAATGTCACAAAATGTTAGTCCAACATCAACTTGTTAGTCATATTACATGCCCAAATAGTTAGTCGAATAGTTAGTAGAGACATGCAAACAATCACAAGATGAAAACCAAAGTTGAAGTTGAAGTGATACTTACCTTGTTGTGTACAAAATTTCACATCAGCATTGTTCATCATTGTTCAAGTTCCCTTGATGTTCACTTACCTTGATGTTCACATCACATCATTGTTCAAGTTCATTGTTCAAGTTCTCTCTAAACTCTCTCCCCCTTTTTGTCACAAACAAAGCCAAAATTACAAAAAAATTGAAGGAGAGTTAAAAAATATCAACGTAAATGTTCCGAAATTTAAGAACTAGAACTAAAATTAAGTCCTAAAAACTGAAAAACCTGCACAAAAAGATTAAAAATCTGCAAAAGAATAAAAAGAAGGAATCAGTCATCAGATTCGGAGTCTTCAGAGCTCGTGCAGCCCATCTTTGAGAACATCTTTTTCACCAGCTTGTTCATAGAATTGATCTTCTTAGTTATGGTAATGTGAGCTGCCGTGATGAGCTCGAGCTCATTGGAGATTCTCGTCTGTGCCTTCGAGATCAGTTCCTGCTCAACAGATAATCGTTGTTGTTCTTTGTAGATGGATGAGACTGATGCTTCATCCGCTGGTGTGGGTGCTGGTTGTGATGGTGACGCGGAAGTGCCGCTACTAGGTTTCGTTCCGCACGTTGGGACTGGAGTGACATGGGGCAATTTGTGAAGTGACTTCACAACGGTGGACTCATCGATCATACCCAAACATTGATGATAAGTCGGTGAGGTAATGTCAACCTGAAATTTCTTCAAAATCCTCATTATAATCAGTGGAAATGGAATCCTTTCTGTGGGATGAGGGTGCTCAACATATCTTGTCATTCTATTCCAAATAATGTATGGAATGTTGATATTCAATCCCATTGCCTCAGACGGATGTCCTAAGAGATACAAAAATAGCATTCGATCCCATCTCAAGACTTTCGTCTGCAAATTTGGAAGGATATTGTAACAAGTGATGAAGTTTAGAAATCGGTACTCAAGACGAAGTTCCTTGGATCTGATCGATTTCTCCGTTGATTGCGTTCCTTCCAAACAAATTCCCTTTATAACCATTTGCCACACAGTGTTCGTCAAAACCTTTCCCTTCAAGTAATTAACTCCTGTCTTGCTGGCAGGCATTCCCAAAACCTCGCCAATCAATTGTGGAGTAATTTTGAATCTTGTGCCTTGGATGTTCGTGTAAAATTCCATTGGACCGTTTTCAATTTCACGAAGGTGCCGTGCATTTGTATAGAAGGCCCTTACAAGATGCAGACAGTATCCAAGCACTTCTGGAAATCGACAAACTTGAATAAGGTTTGCTTGTTCAATCAGAACGCCAAACTCAGGAGAGTGATCTCGTAGAGCCTCAATATTGACATGCCTCTCACCAATGCATTCACGATTCTCAAATGCCCTTAGGCGATCCGCATTAACGAACACTTGTTCCTCACGAGGTAGTGAATCCGGAATAATCGGTTCGTTAGACATGAACCACGTGCTCGTCCAAACCGTCGAGCGAGTCGTTTCCTTTTCACCGAGATTGTTGGTGCAGTCATAGGTGCTTTACCTTTGTCCATGGGTGCTTTTTCTTTCGATGCATCGGACGCTTTTCCTTTTGAACCATCAGACGCCTTTTGTTCAGGCAATGTGTCATCATCATCTGTCAATTCAGTCCAATCTACCTCGTGACAATCTACTTCTGTATCGCTGATCACATGAAACTCACCTTTTTGTTGTGTTTTCTTAGCTCTTTTTAACTTGTTTGTGGCCCGAGTGTGCACCATGGTGACCAATAAAAGAATGATCCATGAGAATCCCATTGATCCAAGTGCTTTAAGAAGATTAAAATCCTGTGAGCAACAACTCAAGAACACATGAGAAAATTGTTAATTTTCAAAGATTTGAAAAATTGTACCCAAACAATCATAATCATGTAGAGAGACTAAGAATCAAATTAGTTTTGCAAAAGGACTTTTAAAAATAGATCAATTGCATGATTTTCGAAAATCCTTATTATATGCCCTAAAACCGAAATTTTAGAAATCGAAGCCTAAAAATCCGTTAATCAGGAGAGTACCTAGCATATAATCAAAACTAATCTACCCAGAGTTCTTATTTCAAAAGAAATTTGATCAAAAACCATCCACAAACAAAGTCGATCCAAGAAATTCACACGTTTGAGGAGGAATAGAGAAAAAAACGGTGAAAAACCGAGATTTTGATCAATAAAACTTACTTGGAGTTGAAGAACTTGAGTTTGAAAGCTTCCAAGAAGGATGAAATCTAGAGAGAAAGGCTCTGGAAACTTTGGAACAAAAGATTGGAGTAAAAGAAATCAAAACCCTTTTGTTCTTTATAAAACCCTAGCCGCGATCCGGATCATCCCATGCTTGCGATCCGGATCGGCTACCCGCAGTGAGAACTGCGTTCGGGATCCGGATCGGCAGATACAATCCGGATCGTCAGCCCGCAGAAGAATTCCTGCGTTCGGGATCCGGATCATCTTGCCCGATCCGGATCGGCTCCAACTTTTTCTTTAGAGAATTCAAGAGAAATTCAAGAAAAACCAGAAAAAGATTGTAAGCACAAATGTGTATCAACTTTAAACAAAAATCATCGTTTCATACAACAAGAATTAGATTATGCCAAATCTATCAATAATATCCAAAAATGAAACGAAAATTTACAAAAATTAAATCCCTTAAAGTTGAACACCTTCAATTACATCTAACTTGATCTTATGAGTAATGCCTTTATCAAATCATCAATTCAGTAAAGAAAATGAAATACAAAGATCAATAGATGTTTGAAATCCCAAATATAATAGATAATGTATCTAGACAATCTGTTGAAGAGAGTGGCTCTTTGAGCATCTTTCTTTAAAAACCCACCTTATACCAACCTTGAAATTTGACGGAGTCAAGTATTTCAACATGCATTATACTTAATCAAAATTTGAACAACCATGCTTGGTATACATGTGGTAGCTGCACACAATACTCGGACGACCGAGGTGGTAGCTCTTTCCTCCATGTGGTGGTAGTTTTCACACTCCTCATTGGGATGTAACTCTTTCCACATCTTTTGAGCATTTTACTTTTTCTATGACTCCCCCTCAATTGGCTATCAATTATTTAAGATATAAAGTATTCAACCAAATATTGATCTCGATTTCATACTCGACTAAGCAGTCAAATAAGATAATGACTATACCAAGAGATCATAGAGAGAGAGAAATTGACTTTGATCACTTAGCAGATGATTTAATTAACATAAATGATCATTGCAACAGTGAAATATTATGATGGCAAAAGCATAATAAATTTCTAAATGTGCGAAGAGATGCAATTAAAGTCAATTATGATCTATGCTCAATTAATGTCCTATGTACAAACATAGATAATGAACAAAACAAAACAAATACAAACCTATCCTAAGCAAAGGTTCAAAAGAAGTTTATTTCAAGGAAAGCATTCCAATTGCTTTTCGTAAATGAATAAAACGTTTTTGATCCAAAGGTTTTGTTAAAAAGTCAGCCAATTAATCCTCAGTTGAAATATATGAAAGTTGAAGAGTATTGATTCAACTAGCTCTCTAAGAAAATGATATCTAAGTTCAATATGTTTTGTTCTAGAGTGCAACACAGGGTTTTTAGAAATGTTAATTGCACTTGTGTTGTCACAAAGAATTGTTACCGAAGATGCTGAAATGCGGAAGTCGCTCAATACGCTTTTCCATCCAAATGAGTTGAGTTGAGCAACTTCCAGCTGAAATGTATTCCGCTTCGGCAGTCGAGAGTGCTATGCAGTTCGTTTTTTACTGTGCCATGCACAAGCAATGGCCAAGATAGAAGCATGCACCACTCGTGCCTTTTCCGATCATCCACTGATCCTGCCCAATCGGCATCTGAGTATCCAACAATATCCAAACTTGTTCCTCATAGGATACCAAATTCCGAAATTAATTGATCCTTTGATATACCGGATGATCCTTTTCACCGCTTTCAGGTGAACCTCCTTTGGTGCAGATTGATATCTCGCGCAGATCCCAACACTAAAAGGATATATCCGGGCGACTAGCCGTGAGGTAAAGTAGACTTCCAATCATACTTCTATACAGTTTCTCGTCTACATTCTCACTTTGTGATTCACTTCCAAGTCCCTTGTGGCTAGTTCCCATTGGAGTCGGAAAATCCTTCGAATTTTCAAGATCAACTTTTTAACCAACTCCATTGCATACTTGGATTGACTCAAGTGAATACCTTCATCATTTTGTTTAATTTGCAATCCAAGGAAATAAGTCAATTCGCCCATCATGGACATCTCAAATTCGCTTTCCATGGTCTCCGCGAATTTAGAAGCATCATTATCTCTTGTTGCCGCAAATACAATGTCATCGACATAGATTTGTGCTACAATGAAATTGCTTTGATAATGCTTCAGAAAGAGAGTCCTATCAGCTCCCCCTCGAGTATAGCCCTTCTCCAAAAGGTGCTTTGTTAACCTTTCGTACCATGCTCGCGGTGCTTTGTTTCAGACCGTAAAGAGCCTTTTTCAAACGAAAAACATGGTTAGGTTGTTTATGATCTACAAAACCTTTCGGTTGAGCCACATAAACTCCTCATTTAAAAACCCATTTAGAAATGCGCTCTTAACGTCCATTTGAAATAATTTGATTTTAAAATGACAAGGCAATAGCAAACAGTATACGAATGGACTCGAGTCTAGCTACAGGGGCGAAAGTTTCATCAAAGTCTATACCTCTACTTGAGAGTAGCCTTGAGCAACTAATCGTGCCTTGTTCCTGATGATAGTACCATCCTCATTTTTCTTGTTCTTGAAGATCCATTTGGTACCTATCACATTTGTTGCTTTGGAGGCTTCGTTAATTCCCAGACTTTGTTTCGCTCAAATTGATGGAGCTCTTCCTGCATTGCTTAATCCAGTAGTTCATCCTGAAGAGCTTCATCTATGTTCTTTGGTTCGATTAAAGATACGTAGCCAGCGAATCCACAAAACCAATTGCCTCGCGTTCTAACTCTTCTGGGATCTCCAATATATTCGATTCCGGATGATCCCTGGAGATTCGTAGCGTTTGTTGAAACGGAAGTACCGGAGATATATGAGATGATTCCTGCCATTAGATAAACTTGAAGAACCATTAGATGCATCATTAATATTGGAAGTATTATATGAGAAGATGCAACAGCAGGAGTATCATCATCTAGAGAAATATCGAGGGTAGATTTTCAGATACAAAGTGAAAAGCTTCATCTACTTTAACATTTATGGATTATCTACGATCGTCTTAGATTCCAATTTAAATACTCGATATGCTCTGCTATTCGTAGAATAACCCAAAAAGATCCCTTCATCACTTCGAGAGTCGAACTTTCCAAGATTTTCACGGTCACGTAAAATGTAACATCGACTCCCGAAGATACGAAAATATTTGATATTGGGTTTTCTACTAAACCACAGCTCATATGGTGTATTTAAAGTTCCTGGGCGCAAGTAAACTCTATTAATGACATAGACAGCGGTGTTCACAGCTTCAGCCCAAAAATGTAGCGGTAAATTCCGGCTATGAAGCATCACACGCGCCATCTCTTGAACAACCCTGTTTTTGCGCTCAACAACACCATTCTGCTGAGGTGTATAGGGTGCCGAGAATTCATGTTTAATGCCATTTGAAGTGCAAAAATCAATGAATTTTGAATTTATGAATTCTCCACCTCTATCACTTCTAACACGAATGATCTTTTCATTCTTTTCAATCATAATACGATGGCAAATCTCATGAAAAGAGTCAAACGTATCAGCTTTCTCTTTTAAAAATGCTACCCAAGAAAACCGAGAGAAATCATCAACCAATAAAAAAATGTACCATTTACCTCCCAAAGATGGTTGACGGGTCGGCCAAAAGAAAAAGAAGAAAAGAAAATAGTCTACATAAACTACACAAGATTTAATCGTAGAACGATTAAAGACAAGGAGGGGTTTCACCTTTGCATACCCAAACCTTTTGAGTTTTGGAGTATGTTGGCAATGGTTGAGAAGTTTTCCTTGATGAAGACGTCTTGCATGATTGGTCTTTTTCTTTTG
This sequence comes from Tillandsia leiboldiana, assembly GCA_029204045.2. Taxonomy (NCBI): domain Eukaryota; kingdom Viridiplantae; phylum Streptophyta; class Magnoliopsida; order Poales; family Bromeliaceae; genus Tillandsia; species Tillandsia leiboldiana. The sequence continues at coordinate 44,259 of JAQNDB010001580.1, forward strand.
TCATCGTCTTGTTTGAAGTACTACCAATGTCCTTTTCTTTAGGAAAATCCTTCTTTGAATTCCATGGAGTGAACTTATTGGTAGCAGTTGCAAGATGTGGTTGATTTGATCTTTGAGCTCCAATCTTGCAATTTCTTCCAATGTGCCCTGCAAAATTACAACGAAAACATACCTTTGTGCTTGACGATTCTGAAGAGGATGAAGTAGGCTTGTTGTCGTTGGTTGTCATGAATTCCGGTGTCGGAGGAGGAGATACCGACTGAGGCACAAAGACTGTCCCAACCGAACTAAAATTGTCTTCAGTTCGATTGTATCCGAGGCCGAACTTGTTTGTTTGACCAAGACCAAGAAGTTTATCCAACTTACTCCTTCCTAAAGAAAATTGCTGTAAGTCATCCTTGAGTTGGAAATGGTCTCTGTCATTTCCAATTTTCCCGTCGGGCCTCGCCGTAGAGCTTCAAGAAGTAGTTCGCTTTGTTCACCATATCTATATAGTTCTTCTCGAGTTGCTCATTGGACTCTTGAAGGGAAACATTTTCTTTTATCAGTTTATCCCTTTCCACTTCAAGATCGGTCGAGAGAGAAGTTACCCTTTTTACTTCTTCTTCGAGATCCTGCAATCTCCCTCTCAACCCCTTGTTTTGCTTAGCCGGTTTCTTTAAATCCCGTAAAGATCTGTGATAGGCTAGAGCAAATCTTCACCTTCCGAATCATCCGATTCGTTGTCCGTTGCATTCTTTTCAACAGTGGAGTTGGACAACGACTCAGATGTACTTGCCATAAAGCACATGAAGGGTGAAGATACGGACGCGTGGAATGCGGTGGAGCTCTTTTCTTCATCACTTGAAGACGACTCATTTGACGTTGAGTTGTCATCCCAAGTGACGACTTGCATCGCCTTCTTCTTTGCCGGATACTTGTTAGGACACTCCGTTGCAATGTGGCCGTAGCCTCGACATTTGAAGCATTGTAGTTGTCCTTCTGAACTTTTCTTATCCTTTGAGAAGTTCTCTTGCTTTCTTGACTTGTAACTTGAAGTACCCTTGCCTTTGTTCGACTTTCCGAAGGATGGAGATTTGCTTGAATTACCCCTTCGAAAGTTGCGGCGAAACTTCCTTGTCAAGAGAGCGAGCTGCTTCTCAAATTCCTCCATAGAAAGGTTCTCGTCATCGTCTGAGGAGGATGTATCCGCGTCTTCTTCCTTAGTTGTTTTCAACGCATAACCTGAAGACTTAGAAGTGGATGCCTTTCCAGAAGAATTGTTAGTAGTAAATGTCATTTCATAAGTTTGTAATGAACCAACTAATTCTTCTACACGTATTTCGTCCGGGTGTTTAATAGTTTCAATGGCAGTAACCTTTGGGCGAAATCGTTCAGGAAGAGTTCTTAAGATCTTTCTTACAATCTTAAATTCTGGAATCTTCTCTCCCAGATTAGCACATGAGTTTACGATGTCTTGCAATCGTGTATAGTAGTCCGTGAAAGATTCATTTTCTGCCATTAAGATAGAGTCAAACTTGCTCGTAAGCATTTGCAGTTTCTGAATCTTCACGAGGTTAGTTCCCTCATGTGTAACCTGAAGAACATCCCAGATTTCTTTCGCAGTCTCACATGCCGAGACGCGAGAGAATTCAGTTTGAGATAAGGCATTAAAAATAGCATTAATTCCCTTGCCATTGTAAGAAGATGAATCTAACTCTTCCTTGGTCCATTTCGACCTAGGTTTTAAGGTGCGAACATCACCAATAAATTCAGTTGGATTAGACCATCCTAATTCAATTGATTGCCACACCCGTTCGTCGATGGAAATTAAAAAGGCTTTCATCCGTACTTTCCAGTACGCATAATTTGTTCCATCGAAGAACGGGGGTCGGTTGATGTTTCCACCTTCAACCATTGTTTACAACCCTATTCCCGCTCTGATACCACTTGTTGGGTTATATGTAATAAGGATCTAAATAGGGGAAAAAACACCTAGAGGGGGGTGAATAGGTGTAAACGTATAAACACTCAAAAATCGTTGCGATAAAAACCCAATGCGGAAATAAAAATAATACGCAAGATTTTTACGTGGAAAACTCCATCACCGGAGTAAAAAACCACGGGACCGATAACACGGCAGAAATCCACTAGAATTAAAACACGTACAAGGTGATTTACCGTACACACTTACGACTCAACCTTTTCCATACGCTCCTAGAGGATCTTCTCCGCTCGCTCCGCGACGCTTCTCGAATCCACGATCTGCGCCCAACGCCGAATCCACGGCGTCCAACGTCGAATCCACGACGTCCGACCGAATCCACGGTCTTCACCCAATAGCACCCTTCGAATCCACGAACGTGCCTCGCTCCGAATCCACGAGAGCGGTTGAACCTTGAATCCACAAGGACACGCGAATCCACGCGCCGATTTTGGGGGTAAATCGTTGTTTTGGGTGGTGATGATCCGCCGAATACTTAGATCAAAGATAGATCGGAAATACCATCTAAGTATTCATTAGTTTGATTCAACTCAAGATGTGAGTATGAAAACCTAGAATCAAACTAATCAATATAGATGAAGAAACATAGAGTATTCTCTAATGATTTCCTTTCTTCTCTATATGTGGATCTAGAGCCGTATATATGAAAATGACGGCTATGATTTTCGGCTTTTTGGATTAACCCTAGAAAAAGAGTCATAGGGTCTATTTATAGGTTAGAAACCCTAGGAAGGAGATAAGAATCAAAAACCTAACATTTCTGGAAATTTTACGGACGGCGATCCGGATCGGATTAGCTGTGATCCGGATCGTCGTAACGAGTCAGGCAATTCCAGAAAAACGAAGGTTCGGGATCCGGATCGAAGTGCTTGATCCGGATCGTTCATACAGTTCACCAAACATCAACGTTCGGGATCCGGATTGCGAAGCCTGATCCGGATCGTTCAAGGAAGATGGTAAACTCAGTGTTCGGGATCCGGATCAAGAGAGGCTACGATCCGGATTGAACTGGTGTATGAACGAACCACCTTCGGGATCCGGATCGAACAACCTGATCCGGATCCTGAACATGTCCCAAGTCCAGTTTTTGATTTTTATGCAATGAAAGATTCTTCCAAGTGTTTCTACACTACAAGAAGTATTCGGATCACACAAAATCTTTAGTTAAACATACCTGATCCTTTTGAATTCTTCTTTCTTGAGATTGAGTTAAATGATCCAACTTTCTTCACCTTCAATCTTCAAGACTTGAGACTTTCACGAAACTACGCCAACTCAAATTCCGTAACAAAACAGATCCATGCTCATACGTGTAGATCCTCACTGATACCCTACACAAAAACCAACGCTACTTCACTAGAGCTACAGTGCACCGCAATGCACCACTAGCTCTACGCCTGGTC